>JAQZBX010002312.1:59354-73325 GCA_029593785.1 Cabassous unicinctus | reverse complement strand
GCATTTAAAATTATCATTATTATTTCTTTTTCCTATTAATTGTATTTTGTTATTATATTGGCTTCATATTCGAGGAAGGTTTGGATCACAGAAAGATTACAAGGGGGGGTGCAGTGGATCATTGATGGGGGGTGTCTGGGATGGGGGATTCATGGGAGTAAGTCCATCTGAATATAAATGAAAGATATATAAAATTGTTCAAATGAGCAAGGGATGGGGCACGGTCATGGTGGGTAGACAATTACTCAATTAATGAGGGAATCTGAATTCCCAGCCTGGAGCTCTCTGCTACATTCCCCAAGGGAGCAGAAACAGTCCCCTGAGTGCAGAGGCAGTGTCTGGCAAAAGAGGATGGCCCACTGATGGGTTCTTGTTATTGAGGACTAGCCTTATGAGTATTTAATCTTCCAATTGAAACTTAGCCTACTGTTATGGGGTGCCTAAGGGTTACCACCTGAGAGCCTCCTTGTTGCTCAAATGTGGCTTCTCTCTAAGCCAAACTCACCATTTGAATGCATTATCTTCCCCCCAATGTGGGACATGACACCCGGGGATGAGCCTCCCTGGCAATGAGGGATTAATACCAAGTGCCAACTGGCAACATGATCGGAAAAAGAACTTGAATAAAAGGGGGAAAAGGTAAAGAGACATGAGTTCACGTGGCTAAGAGACTTCAAAGAGAGTCAGGAGTTCATCCCAGAGGTAATGCTTACGCACACCTCAGTAGGATCTCATAGAACACCAAAGTGGATATCACCCCACACAGGGTGACCCCTGAGGGCTCTGCAGACACCCAGGTCCTATGTAAGTGGGTATAGCCCCAGAGATTGATGCCTAATTAGTGGGCTCTTCATTGGAATCTGTGCTCTTGAGAGTGACAGAGTTGGACTCTACCCTCCCTGCACATGGTCCATGAGTCCCTTCTTTTCAAACCTATATGTGATGCTGGAGTTGTTAGGTGTACTTCCTGAGACTGAAGCCTCTGGCCTGCCTATGTGCCAGCTGTGCCTGGAATCTTGGTGGAGCTGCAACTCCTACCCTACAGCTCAATGGACTCATCCAAGTCATCTGGCGAGGATAAGACGATGGGCAACAGCCATCCCAGGGAATGGGGAGGGCCTGCAGCTGCAGGCAAGATAATCCCATCCACCGTATCCATGGGATATAAGCCCTCTCTCACTTGGAGGTGGAGTGGACATCACAATCCCAGTCCCCTCAGGATTGGGGGAAGATCTGTGAACTAGAGTAGACTTGGTGGTGTTCTGTTGTAGACATAATGTGATTCAAGCAATTGAAGAAATTGTAACAGTGAGGTGGAGCTGGTGGCCACTGGACATTTTGGGGGCAGGGAGAGGAGGGGCACTTGAAATACAGGGTCTTTTTTGGGACTTAGGGCTTGTCCTGAGTGGCGTTACAGTGATGGATGTAGGCCATTTTCCACCAGCATATACCATGCAGAACTGTGTGGGAGAGAGTGTGATCTATGATGTGAACTGTGGCCTATGCTTGGTGGCAAGGCCCCAGGATGTGTATATCCATTGCGGGTGTAGTGCCACACGGATGAGGGATGGTGGTGTGGGATGTTTTTGGCGGTGTGGGAGGTGGGGAACATGGGAACCCCTGTAATTTCTGAGTAATATTTAGGTAATCTAAGCACCTTTGAATATATATATATAAAACAAATAACATTTATGTAAACAAATGCACATATATGCATATGTATTTATGTATCATTTTACAAATATTGGTATGTATTGTGAAAAATTTGAATTTTACCCACAATAAAAAACAACATACACTTTACAAAAAAAAAAAAGAATAAAATGATTGTACATAAAATTTCACTCTGGAGGGTTGGTGGCCCACAACCCTGTGCGGGCCAATGCCGCCCTCTACACTCTGCAGCCAAGGAAAATGTTTGGTTGGAAAAGCTGCATCACTGCCAGCACTTGTGGGCCAGTCTGCATGGTGTACTCTGTTTACTCGGACTGCAAGAGTCAGGTGACCCTAGTTTCAAAAAGAGGCCCTGAGAACTAGGAAGGAAACCAAAACTTGCCTAGCAAGAGCCAGGATTTCCAATATCCCTACTCTGAAATGTGCCAAAGCTGTTCAGAAATTCTTCCTAGAACCTATATAGCTTGGTGAAGGACTTACAAGAATAGGAGAAGGCCAAAGAGCATTTGAACAATGCCTCTGCCCTGTGTAAACAACCAGAGCTGTGATTGCAAGTTTTATTATGAACACTTCCACCCCAGGTTTTCCAAGGGCTTTTGACCAAGCCCCAAACAATCATCAGAGAATTGTAAGTGCTCAGAGCTTGTCGGAAGATGATGTGGAATGAAAATCAAACATGGGATCCTGAAAGCTGAATTGAAAATATTAAAAAAAATACTCTGCACAGAAGATGAAGATGTCTTGGAGAATATGGGCAACTGTGCCTGATACTGATTCAGGAACCACACTGAAGCTTACCCAGGTTAAATTTTTTTAACTTGTGTAAATCCACTTATCTCTCTTATTTTTTTTTGCCACTGAAGCATGAATTTTGATGATGAGTTTGCATTTTATTAATACTTAATTATTTAGTTACTGAAAATTGAAATATCATGGGGTTGGTATTTTCCTAAAGTGTGCATTTATAACGTACATCCATGTATCAATACTTATTTAAAAAAGCCGAGTCCTCTTTCTTAAAAGAAAGAGAAAAAATTAAGTATACCTTTGATAAAGCTGAAAAATTCATATTTTTAAAGCTAGTCCATTTTGCTATCCATTTGTAATTGCATGAATACTTGATTGTTTATCCAAACTGAGCTTTTAAATCTTTAGAGAGATTCAACTAAATGTATAATGTAAAAACCTAATGTTCTGTTCTCTGATTATGTAGCATGGCTATAACAGCACGATTTCTAAGCTGAAAGTCACAGGCCTGGAATATGGGTGCTGTTAGGGGCAAGAACTATCCTAAAAGAGGAAAGATTTGGAACTTTTTGGAGCATTTTTATCTGTGATCTCTAAATTTTAAAAGATCTGTTTATTTTAATGATGGTTACCTTGTCCATAAAGGTCCCCCAATTTTTGAATTAAAAAAAAAAAAAAAAAGACTAGGGCAAGAGAGGATCTGGAAGTAGACAAGGAAGCACTCATTCTCTGCTGGTGGGATTGGAAAATGTCCCGTAGCACTGCAGCTGTGAAAGACAGCATGGCAAAACCTCCTGAAGGAATGTATTTAGGAAAAAAAGATGTTCTCAAGGGCTTGATGTACAACTGTCACTTAATTCAAAGAAAGGATGGCTCCTTGAGAGGGAAAGGGACCCATGTCATGCCTGGGAGGGTATGGCTGCTACTCAAGAGGACCTCCTTAGCAGCCCTTCTCCCTCCCCACACCACCCCAAACATAACCCCCTGGAATGTGTGTCATGGGTTCTGCACTTCTGCCCAAAAGGGAAGGCCCAATTCCTGACCACATGGAACACAAAGCATAGCCTCAGTTACAACTGGGTCTCAACAAACTGAGGCAAGCCCCAGATGGAACAACTTGTGGGCCCGTATCAAAGTGGCCATAATGGGTCCCCAGAGAAACACGGAGAACATACTGCTAATGGGATGGCTGGTCCCTCCTCTCATGGAGAGCAGAGTGGTCTTGGACAATGTCTTGGGGGAGCCCTGTGAGCTAGTGGGGCATAGAAAACCTCCCTTGGCCTTTCTCCTTGGCCATCTCATACTCGTTTCAGGGTCCAGGGTGTTGGTGGGGGCACTGAGAAAACAGGTGGAGGCTCAGGTATGGGGTGGAGGGCCAGGGATGCTTCCGTTGTCCTTGATTTTCTCTTCTGAAAACAAACCTTACCCTTTGTTCAGCCATCTGGTCACCATGACAAGCAGGCTGCAGAAGCAATACCAGTCGGAATCCAGGGGTGAGCTCCAAAACACTCAGGGCATGTGGCGGGTGGAACGGCATGAAGTCGGGTTGTGGTCATCCTATTTAGAATTCTTACCTTGGCCTGAACAATCAGAAATTTTGGAGGGAATATAAAACCACCAATTCCAGCAGTCAGCCGTCAAGCTCAGGAAGGAGCTGGGTTCTCCTCAAATCTGACACAGCACCCCTGCCACATCTGGAAACAGCCACTTTTGTCTTCCAAGAGCACAAATGCAGCTCCAGTTGCACTCTGGGAATCAGAAGATCACATAGCATACCAGGCCCAGACTACTCGCAAAAATTCACTTTATCATACACTCTGCAAACTGCCACGGACCTTAACTTCAGGCTAGAAGCACACTATTCAGAATCCAAATGCAAGGCCAGAGTTAGAGCTCAGTTCATGAGGTTCTTCCAATGAATTCATTCCTAGAAGCCTGATCAGTATACAAGAGACAGATTTATCATAAGGGGCCGGGAATAGGGTACCAGATATTTCACTGCAAAAACAGCCAGGTCATTTTCCTTTAAGTCAGAAATTCAACTAAACCTGTGCATTTCTAGCCAAAGTCATAAAGATAAACTTATAATCGTCTGCCTTGAGGAAAAAGTCACCTGATCTTTACTCTACCTCTAGTCTACCTTGAGGAAGTTGCCATCCACTGTCCACCTGAAGAAATTAAACTTAATGTGCATGAAAAGCTGGTAATCACCTCTCCTGAAGAAACAGTGCTCACTCTTCTGTCTGGAGAGACTCATCCTGTTTCAGCAGATGAAACTGCAGTGGAATGCCCTGAGGTAACTGGCTTGCAAGACACTTCTAATTCTTCCCATGACCCACGCACACCACACATCTTTTCATCCAAACTTATAACTGGATTGATGTCCTAACAAGCCCCAAAAAGTGAGATATAAACTGTATATGTACACTATACTCTAAAAGAAATTCATGAGTTTTAAAATTTACATAGATAGAAACCAGGGGAATGTGTGTGGAAATGGAAATTAATGGTAGGGGAAAATGGTGGAAGGAATATAAAATTGGATCAAACTGAGCTTATTGATATGGGCCCATTAAGAAGAGATTATGGGGTCAATATTGTTGCTTGCAGGATAGATAGGGCTGTAATAATTTTTATATAGCACTGGTTGAAACATGTACCAAAAGGTGACTGATATTACCTCAGGTCAAATTGACAGGACTGCCATGTTATAATTTACATGAGGGAAACAAAGAAATAGAGAGATTGGAAGGTTAGAATGGATTTATCATGTAAAACCTGATCATCCACTCCAGGATGTCCAGAGGATACAACTTTCAGCAGGACTTTGTGGAATAAATTTTTGAGACTAATACCATCATCTCTGAAGAAGCTCTACTTTTGCTCTTCTCTGTAGGTCAGATATTACTGTGGAAACAGCTGTCACTGAACTGGAATCATTAAGCACAATGGTGATGACTGGATTCCAAGTTTTCAGGAGCCAAGTTGCAGCACTTAATTGCCAAAGACAAGGTGTGCATGACTATCATAATGGAAAGTGAACTCAAAGCAATCTGACTCACACAGACCTATAATGTTGGCTAGTAAATAATGGAATATACAAAAGTAAAATAGATGGGCAATGTGCAATATTATTACTTGATCTTTATAAGAACAGTTTTAGGTCAAGTGCAAAAAGTATAACCTGGATTTCAAAATAGAGATTCACAGCCCTTTAAGAAATTCTCAGACTTGAGAAAATTTACAGTCTCAGAGACCCTTGAATTAAGGGTTGCCCAGATTCCCTTGGGGAAGGATACCACTACATGTCCAAAATTTTAAAAAGTTTACCTGATGTCATCGGAAATTACAGGAGATCAACAATGTTTAACACCCCTGTCCTCCTTCTCATTTTGCAAAGAATGAGATCAACACATGTCCAACTATCTTGTCACTGTCTTGTGTTCTACAGCCGGGAAATTATTCATTGAAACATCCTGACTATCAAGCAGAAATAGGGCTGCAGCAAGATAATGGAGATTAAGAAGAGTTTTCCTGGAATGTAGGAGATATTCTAGGGTGTCTCTTAGTAGTACCATGCCCTGTAATTAAAGCAATGGGAAATTGCAACAACTCAATCCAAGGAGGACTAACCAGGGTCCAAAATCTTCAAGAATGAAAGTTTGGCTCACCCCACCAGGGAAAACAACATTGCTAGCTGAGGTGCTGTCTGAGGGTGAAGAGAAAATGGAACGGGTAGTGGAAGAAGGTAACGATAAATACAAAATCCTAAGATTTACTAACACAAGAAATAGTACTTGATAGCCTGAGACCAAAGCAGACAAGAATATAGAACTAATAAAGAAAATGACAACACCACTAAAAGATTTGACCATTTCAGTGAGGTGCAAGCACTATTGGGGCATTGAATAATAGAGAAATTTCTTAATAATGAGGGTTCACTTTGCTGCAACAGTCAAAATATTGATAATTTACCTGTGATTACACATGATTTTTGATTGCATGGAAAATTGATATGTTTAAAAAGTAGAGTAGATTCTCTTTTAAAAACTGCACAGGGGAATTTTTAGAACATTGGAATTGTCCTGAATGACATTGCAATGACAGACACAGGCCCTTATATATCTTGTCATAACTTCAGAATTTTGTGGGGTAGAGTTTAAACTATAATGTAAACTATAATCTGCACTTAGTTGTAATGCTCAAATAGGTGTTCATCAATTGTAACAAATGTAACACACTAATGAAGGATGTTGTTAATGCGGGAATGTGAGGTAGGAGTACGGAGTGGGGCATATGGGAATCCCTTACATTTTTAATGTATCATTTATGTGGTCTAAGTATCTTTAAAAAGTAAATAAATAAAACTCAGAACATAATATCCACATAACTATAGCATGACACTCTAACTTCAAAGACATAAAAAATCTGTTTGTGTAAGTAGATAAATGAAGTACTAGTTGCAGAATAATTCCTGAAGCAATTGGAGGAATGTATCAAGATTTTTAGGTCACCCAATCAAGTAGAAAAGTTTTGTTAATTGTGAATCTATCATATTAATAGGAAAAATTTTCCCCTTGACGAGGGAATTGCAAGGTTGAACAATTATTCCTAAATGTAAACCCAGATGAATGAACTCTTCCAGACATTGTTAAAAAATGACAACAAGGCAAGGGCCATCTCTGAGTACAGTCTTGACTGCATGAATCATTGAGTAGTAATAAAAGGAACGCCTTGGGCCCTCACATTTGAAACATATGCCGAAAGGAATTGAAGATAAATTGATGAAGCAGTTTTAAAATAAAATGTGTGTATATGTGTGTATTTAAGATTTTTCTCCCTCCAAGAAAACTGTAATCACCTTGAGAACAGAATTTGCTTATTCATATTGTGTTCTTCACAGCATAATGAATCACATATAAAACAGGGAGGAAATTATTGATCACATTTTGGCATAAGTAAAGATGTATTTATACATGGATAAATACATACACACTTGTTAAATAATTATAATTTTTCCTTGCTTTTGTTTACTTGTGAGAATACAGAGTTCATCAAAGTCAAGAATTCTGTTATACTCATATTTGTATCTTTTTATGGTGTTTGGACAGCTAGGTACATATTGGTGTTCAAAAACTTAGTTTAGTTGAAAATTCTAATTCTAAATCTCTTTTCCAAATATTTCATATATATATTAAATATGGCATAGTAATTTCCATACCTATTCCTTCTCAAATGATATATTTTCTGAATAGTTAGGATTGCAAAAAAGAGTAAGTTATCAGAACCAATGCTTTACCATGACTTGCTTATGCTGTCAGTGGGCACATTCTGTCGGTATTTCCACAGCTGATGGGTGAATGGTATAAACTACATTTCCACCACATCAGAAGGCATAAGATGTAACTTATTTTTGCACATCAGCAGGTGCAGCTGTCTTCTGATAATCTGTATACAGCAGGATGCTGCTTTAGTTTTTTCCACTGGTTGGTGTTTGTGTGAAAATTTATTAGGTTTTCTGCCACTACCCCTTAGGTCCCTATTCTCTCCTGCCTCAAGTATATATATTATGACTTAAATAACTGGAGTTACCTGGTTAGAAAGTTCTCATATCTCATAAAGTAAAAACAAATGTTCTATAAAAAGAATGATCTGTCATTCTTGGGATTGACTGAAGGTAGCTCATTTTATGAGATCTGTGTGTGAATGAATATACACATTTATTTTTAAATTATTCATTTCTTATCTATTTTACAGTGATCTGACTCCTATAAATTTCATTTTACAATATAATAATTTATATAATAAAATGTTGCAATATAATGGACAACCTATAAAATTTGAAACGGCATTATTGTTGGGGTATATTGAAGCTCTTGTCTACCTAATTACTCACTCCTTATTTAGGTTATATAAGGTTTTTCCTTCCAGTCACAGTATCTGATTAAGATTCATTTCCCAGAAAATTGTTCATCATCTCTGAGACTAATCAAAATGATAATATTGCATTCATTTGTTTTTCTAAAAAAGATTTTCATTCATTCATTCTAAATACAATACTCAATTTTTAATAATTATGTGAAACAAAAAGGATTTCACACTTTATATTTCCTGATTATAATTTGTATATGTAATTTTTATTTTTCAATTGCAATGAATATGTATTCTTCTATTAAAAAAATTGTCTATAGAACGTTAAAGTACCTTGCACACTTATGTATATAATATTAAATATCAGTTAAATGTTTTATTAAAATTACTTATATTTTCATGTTGTGTCTGTAGGAGTAAAAACATATCAAATATTACTTGTCATCATAAGAAGCAGTAATATATTTCATTTGTACAAAATTATGTTTAAATGTCTTCTTATTATGCACTTAATATTTGGCTCAGATATACCTCACATTCACTTTTCTAATTACTCTTTCTGTACCTCTTCTATAGTCTTCCTGTAATGCTGACCATTCTAGAATGAACCATGCATTTCTTTTCCTCTTCTTCATTCTTTCTCTTGTGACACTCCCAATGATCTTGCTCTCTCCCACACCACATGATCAACTCTGAGTGTCTGAAATTTCCTAGATATTCTTTTCCTTTTAATATGTTCATAAAATCACTCAATTTAAAATACGGTTGATAGATCAGACATCAAAGTAATAATAGTTTTGTTCAGTCTGTTAAGTCTTGGGAGCCTTTCCAATGTTTTGTTAACCATTTGTATTGTGTTTATGTTATACTTAGCTAACTTTAAGATACCTTACATATCAACATAGCAAATCATTACTTTTAACTAATTTTATGTCAAGAATTATTTCAGGAATTATTGAAAACTAAATTAAATAAATGAAAATAAAATCAATGGATTGAATTAGAGCTTTTAAAAAATAGAAAGCTCTATTAGTGATCCATTTAACATGATCCATTCAATAAAAGATTTAGTGATCCATTCAAAAATGAAGCCAAGAAATTAGTGGATAATTGAGAAAGTAGTTTAGAAAACATTCAGATTTTCAATAGGATATTTGGTGGGTGGTGGGACAAGAGAGCAGCTAACTAAAATTTACTAAAGTTAACCAATAAGAAAGGTGAAACAAGAAAGTGTTAAAAACAAATCTTGAGCAATTTTTGTTAGCTATCAGAGAGTTTTATTAAATCAATTCATGAATTCAGGAGATTCCGGTCACCACAAGTTAGAGAGGAATTCCACTGAACAAAGAGAGATTTCATAGCTAGAAAAACGGAGCACATTGGGAAGACATTTTCATTGGTTAATGCAGTCTACATTTCCTAATATTGTTAGTGCAGACCAATGCTTAGAAATGAGTGAGTTAGCTGGCATAAGAATAAGGAGCTGACAGTAGCTGATTGGGTGATTTAAAATATGTTTTCTGGGTTAGCCAGCCATTTATAGGGTGTACTAGTCAGCCAAAGAGGTGCTGATGCAAAGTACCAAAAATCTGCTGGTTTTTAAACTGGGTATTTATTTGGGGTAGAAGCTTACCATTACAAGGTATAAAGCTTAAATTACTTCCCTCTCCAAAGTCTGTCACCACGTGTTGGAGCAAGATGGTTGCCAGTCTCTGGGAGGTGTCAGCCTTCCTCTTCCTCCTAAATGTCTCTCTCCCTGCGGTTTGTTCTTTCTGGGCTCAGATGCTCTGTTCTCTCCACAAGGTCAGCTGTAGACTCTCAGGCTCCCTCTCTTCCTATGTTTTCTGCCATGTCAATGGAGCCATCTCTATTATTCTGTGTTCTTCTCCTGTGTGTTTACTTCCCAGGACTCCAGCATCAAAACTCCAACTCTCTCCTCTGCCCTGTCATTTTCCCTGTGAGTCCCCACCCACCATGGGGGCAGAGACTCAATGACCTACTGATGTGGCAGGATCAAAGTCCTAATTTTAATTTAACCAAATAAAAGTGAAACTTCTCAACTTAATACAATCGAATACTTCCAGAGGAACAGACCAGCTTACAAACACTATCCAATATCTGTTTTTGGAATTCATAAACAATACCAAACTGCTACACAGGAATAGAAACTAACTTACATTTTGGTGTAGCTGAAATCACATTAGCACAGGTGCATCAATGTTGGGCCTACTGAATTTTATTTCTCAAAAGAAAAATATATTTTCAAAAAGAAACATGAAATATTAGTATAATGAAATTTCATATATTAGAGAAAATTTTAATTTTATAATTATTAAGCAAAATTAATTCCTATAAAAAAGACAAAGATTATAATTTTGAGTCAAAATACAATATACAATATATTTCTAAATCAATCTTTACTAAAATAAAGTTACAATAAAAGACACAAAATAACTACTATCATGAATGTTGTTCATACAATTTCATTTGCCTGAAACTCACTTTCTTCAGGTATTTGCATAACTCCCTGTTTCACCTCTTTCAGGTTGCTCACATGTCACATTCTCCCTGAAGAATTCTTTGAAAATTCTTTTTTAAGAGAAGAAGCCTAATTGACTCCATACACCCACTCCATTTAGTTTTTTTCCGTAGAAGATATCACATACATGTTCTTAGTTGTTTATTACCCTCCCCCTCCAAAAAAAAGGAATAAAATGTCCCTCTTGTTAGAGAGACCTCTTTGCTTTCCTTAAACTGCATGGCCCACCCCCATGCACAGGACCTTTGCACTGGTGTACTCCCTGTATATAATACTTTCCTCCCATGTACCTATTTGATTAACTCTCCCCCCTCTTAAAGTATTTTATCAAATGCCAATTTTTAATTGTCCTGAACACACTATTCCTAGTTGCTTCCTCATTCCCATGCTCTTGACTCTCTCACTCCCTATTCTGTCTTACATTTCAATTTCATATAGTACTTTTCTCATTCCAACATGGCATATCACTTATTTCTCTATATATCTCAGTAGCTCTCAGCTAGAATAAAATCTCCAAAAAGACAAAGACTTCATATTCTTTTGCTATACTGTGTAGACATAGCCTGGTACATTGTAGATATTTAATAAATAATTCACTGAATAAATTACTAAAATGAAGTAGCATGATTTATATATCTAGTGTCTAATTCACCCAATAGTTTAATCACTTCCCCAAATTTATAAATTGTGAATAAATATTTGATAACTTCAAAGTTGTATACCAAAATTTAAAAATTTCTTTCCCAGCATCTACGCATCACTTATACAAATTGGTTACAATGAAACCATAAATTTTCATAATTTTTCAAAGTTTATCTTAAATGAGTCAGATTAGCTGACAAAAATACAATACAATTTGAAAAATCAATATGCAAAATATAAAAATGAAAGATATTTCAATTTGAATATTAAAAGGCCATAAAACTTAAAATCCAATTTTAAGTTATTCTAGATCAAAAAGGAAATAAAATATTTAACTGTAGAATAATTTATATAATAGATGGCAATATGAATAATGCATATCATTGCATATAAGATAAAGTGGTACTCAGATGAATAATGGAAATATTTAACTCATATTATTAAACTTGTAAAAATTAAAAATATATAATTGGTTATCTCTAAGTGCTAGAGAAAAATCAACGAATTCAACCCCAAAAAGGAGCATAAAGAAAATGGTGAAGCTGAAATAACAATCAATTCAAAGAAAAAAAGAGAAATAACATTTATCAAAAGAGAAGGAAAGATGAACATCCACTTTTCACTAAACAAAATAAAAATCAAGAGTAATTCATGAAAGGAAAGAAAAGAGAAAAGAATCATAAGGAAAACATAATGAGCTATACTGTCATTCAAATCAGAAGATATTTAAAATCATTGGTCATATTTCAGCTTCTGTCATGATGGTGTAAGTGGTTCAAGAATTCCGCTGCCATCATACTTACCTCCAAACTTGAACAAAATACAGATTAAAACTTTTTTCAGGCATTAGAAAACAGGCATAACAGGTCTGCTACTGATGAGATAATGGAAATATATGAGAAGAGAATCATGGATTACTCTGCCTTTCTGTACTTCTTGCTGACACTAGTGCAATACAGAGTACCAGCAGAGTATAAATGACTTGAAGATCTGAAGAGGCAGATATTGGAGTTTTCACCAGTTGAAGAAGTTGGAACATTAAATATAAGGTATCAAAAACCAGTACCTCAAATATTGATACTGGGGTTCTTTCTAGATCCTTAGTTGAAGGCTGAGTTTGTATGTGCAGATAAAAATCACCACACCTACACCAGGATGAAATAAGGAATTACAATGAAAAAAAAAATAGATTCAACAGAACCAAAACCTGATTCTTTTAAAAGATCAATAAAATTGGCAGGCTTTTAGCTAAACAAAAGAGAGAGAGAGGAAGCAAATAACTAAAATCAAAACTGAAAGATGGGCCAATACAATCAATGCCACAGAAATAAGCAGAAGTATAAGAGCATACTATAAACAACTCTATGCCAACAAATTAGATAACCTAAATGAAATGGACAAATTCCTAGACAATACAAACTAGCTATACTGACTTAAGAAGAAATATGTATTCAACAAATACACCTTAACTCCATAATAAGATAATCAAAACAGGATTCTTGTAAATGCACAATTTTCAAACCATAAGACAAGATAAAGTGACTATGAACTAAAGAGACTAGCATTAAGAGGAAAATAAATAGCAATCTAAAATGCCTCCTAGATTATATAACTAGCAAAATAAACTTAAAAGAATTATTATTTTACAAAATATATTAAAATATTAGTGACTGGATAGTTGAGGGTTTCTTGCTCTCTATTGGTAGAGTTTCATGACCACTTGATTGGACCCTATTTCCATTGCCCTACTTTGAACTGGACTGTCTTCTTCCATAGAAGATTGAAAGAATCCACTTGATTTAGAGCACTCTTATTTACCACTACAAACATTAATTTTATATTTCTATATATTTTGTTGTTTTACATTACATTCAGTGTGGAGTTCCAATTCTTATGTGGAACTCTACTTAAGTCAAGTATTTTTCGGTACTTCTTATCACCTAAAAAAAAGGTAAGAAATAAAGTGTATAGTACCAGGTATTTCGTAGCATATTTTAAGTTGACTACATTCTATTACATAAATATTCTGCAAATTATCTGAAATTTCCACTCATGTTTGGAGCAGCAAGTGCACATTTAGGTACACTAGGGTTTCATTAACTTTTTTTTATTTTGAGGTACCAAGTTCCAGGGATTGAACCCGGAACCTCTGTATGTGTGAAGCCAGCACTCAACCAGTGAGCCACATCAGCTTCCCAGAGTTGTGCTTTGTTTTAGTTGGTTTTTGTTTTTTCAGATGGCACAGGGCACCAACTGGGAGCTCCCATGTGGGAGAGGGAATGCTCAACAACTTGAGCAACATACCCTCCCCAATTATGTTGTATACATAAAAAGCATAAAGCTCAAGGGTGTTGAAATTTTTGAATTCAGAATACTAATGTATTAAATACTCAGAGGAATTAGTACACACACATGCACACACACAAAAAAAACACTTAGGACCCAGATAAATAAAACATTAATTGACAACAGACAGGCACTGGAATTTTTTTTTTTTT
>JAQZBX010002312.1:0-59254 GCA_029593785.1 Cabassous unicinctus | reverse complement strand
TGACATACTTCAGAGAATGTTTAGCTGGGACTTCATGATAAAGTGACATTAGAAGCAATATCTGAGAGAAGTGATGCAATATGACATTAAGAATTCTTGTCATGTTCTGATGGTGTTCTTTCATAATTTGTAACAAATATTCCACATCAATGCAAGGTGTTGATATTGGGGTGTTAGATGGGAATTCTGCCCATGTTATGCATGATAGTTTTGTAAGATCATAAATTCTCTAACAACAAAAAATTAAATGATGAGTAGATAATAAAGATTACCACACATTTGCATAAACCCTCTATGTGAAAGAAAGAAAAAAAATAAACAAATACAGAAAAGTGAAATTGGACAAAGCAAGCAGAAAAAAACTAAGTAGGGCAGTGTGTGAGGGTTAAAATTCAGGCAGCGGCCATGTAAGGGTTAAAACTCAGGCAGTGGCCATGAAAGGGTTAAATCCTGGGTAGCAGCCCAACTGCTAGATTAGCTATTAACCTTGGCTCAGTTTTTTGTGTTCCCCTGATTCAGCATGCTTTGTATCTGATTCATAAGGTCCTTGGCCCAGTCCATATCCCCTGAGCATAGCAGAAATCATTCTGGAGAGTTGCACTCTATATACATTCTGTATAACTTTGAGTGAAAAATGTAGGGTATAAATAATCATGCAAATAAAGAACAGCCATGCTTGCTTGCCTGTTTGTCTGGAGCAGACTTGAGCTGTGCCAGTATGAGCAAACTTCCTTCTCTGGCTAAGTTTTTCTTCTGCCTACCTCCCTCATGGGCTCCTGAGATGGACACAGTGCACAGGCAGAAACACTGGAAGGAAAGTTTCAAAGAAGAATGCAATTTTTGAAAGATATAGTTCTCAGAAAGTACAGTTGCAGCAACATCTAAGGTCTATGGTACAGAAAACCACTTAGGAAGGCAAGAGTTGTATAGCTATGGGATTCAAAGTACTTGATATACAAAGAGCTCACGAATCAGGCGTAGCTCTGGGAGTGATAATATTTTAGGACCATCATAAAAATATAATAGTAATAGCAAACCATAAAAAATTAATTTGACCAAACCCTAAACTACATCTATACCTCCTTCTTTATAAATTTTCTTTTATTTTTAGAGAAGTTTAGGTTTATATTTACAGAAAAATTACACCAAATATACAGGTACTTCCCATATAACATGATCTGCACCCACATAAGTGTACCCCTATTTCTTTTTTTTATTTTAAAAGATGCTTAGATTACATAAATGTTACACAAAAAGTACAGGGATTCCCATGTTCCCCACCTCCCACATCTCCCACAACCTCCCACATAAACATCTTTCATTAGAGTGGCACATCACCTGCAATGGATATACACATCCTGGGGCTTTGCCACTAAGCATGGACCATAGTTCACAATGTAGACAACACTCTCTCCCACACATTTCTGCATGTTATATGCTGATATAAAATGGCCTATATCTGTCATTGTAATGTCACTCAAAATAATTCTCAAGTCCCGGCAAAGCCCCCGTATTACAACTGCTTTTCCCTCTCCCTGCCCCAAAAGCATCCAGTGGCCACTGGCTCCACATCAATGTTGTAATTTCTTCCATTGCTTGAATCACAATATGTCTACAACAGAATACCAGTAAGTCCACTCTAGTCCATAGCACTTCCTTCAATCCTGAGAAGTCTGGGATGTTTATGTCCACTCCACCTCCAAGTGAGAGGGGGCTTATATCCCATGGATAAGATTGATGGAATTATTCTGCCTGCAGCTGCAGGCTCTCTCCATTGTCTGGAATGGCTATTGTCCATCATCATCTCCTCACCAGGTGTCTTGGGTGAGTCCATTGAGCTGTAGAGTAAGAGTTGCAACTCCACAGAGATTCCAGGCACAGCTGGCACATGGGAAGGCCAAAGGCTCCAGTCTCTGGAAGTACACCTACAAACTCCAGCAACACATATAGGTTTGAATAAAAAGGACTGAAGGACCATGTGTAGGGTGGACTTATTTGAGTCCAACTCTGTCACTCTCAGGAGCACAGATTTCAAAGTATAGCCCATTGATAAGGCATCAATCTCTGGAGCTATTCCTCCTTATGTAGGACCTGGGTGTCTCCAGAGCCCTCAGGAGGGAGCCCCTCTGTTTGGGGTGATATCCACTTTGGTGTTCTGTGAGATCCTTCTGAGGTGTGTGTAACCGTTACCTCTGGGATGACCTCCCGACTCTCTTTGAAGTCTCTTAGCCATATAAACTCATTTGTGTTTACCTTTTCCCTCTTTTATTCAAGGACTTTTTCCAGTCATATTGCCAGTTGGCACTTGATAGTAATCCCTCATTGCCAGGGAGGCTCATCCTCAGGAGACCTGTCCCATGCTGGGGGGAAGGTAATGCATTCATATGCTGAGTTTGGCTTAGAGAGAAGCCACATTTTCGCAAAAAGGAGGCTATCAGGTGGCAACCCTTAGGCACCCCATAACAATAGGCTAAGTTTCAATTACAAGAGCAAAGACTCATAAGGCTAGTCATCAATAACAAGAAACCCTCAGGGAACTATCCTCCTTTGCCAGATACTACCCCTGCACCAGAGGCACTGTTGCTACTTCCTTGGAGATGGGGTAGAGCTCTCCAGGATAGGACTTCAGTATTCTCTCATTTACTGAGTGATTCTCAACCCACTATGACCATGCCCTACCCCGTGATCATTTGAACAATTTTATATATCTTTTATGTATATTCAGGTGAACTTCCTCCTATGAAACCCCCATCCTTGACACCCCTCACAAATGATCCTCTCCTGCCCCCATTGTAACCCTTCTGTGATCCAAACCTTCCTTAAAGATGAAGCCCATATAATAGCCAAACACAATTAATAGGAAAATGAAATTATAATGATAAGTTTAAATGGAAGAGATAAATTACATGGAAACTTAAAAAAACATACTAAAAATAAAATAAAATGAAAGGATTGGGATATTCAAAAAATGGGAAAAACCAAAAAAATTAAAAAAATTTTTAAACATTTTTCCTTTTGTCACTGCATTATTGGGTGTCAAGTCTGTACCATGGCACCTTCCCCCTCTCACTCTCCAGTATCTCCCAAATTTTCTTTTAATTTCAAAGAAGTTTTAGGTCACAGCAAAGTTACACACAGAATACTAGAGGCTCTCATATATCCAACCTCCTACCCCTTTCCTCACCCCATATTAAAACCTTTTTGTTTGTGGATGGCAGCATTGCTGTAACTGTTATACAGATAGTGAAACATAGCTACTAAACATTTTCAATGGTTTACTGCATAGTTTATATTTTAGACTGTACAATTTAATAATTTTTGATAATATTTCTGTGTCATGTGTCCATCACTGTAAGGTAATGAAAAATATTTCCCCTGACCACTAAATACCCTTGTTTGATCTATTCTGTTCCTCCCTCCCCATCCCCCTGAGGCACATGACACCCCCTGTCTTGACTCATTGGATGACAAGATTCAAAGTTACATGCAACAAGAGGTCTTGACATGCTGATTGTCCTCCCCTATTAGGATCCATCCATTGTAAGAGATATCCATCTTCTTTCAACTCACCATGTGGGTCTCCACCTACCAACACAACACATTATGACAGCATCAAAACTCACACACTCCCCAGAAGCCTACTCCAGATGCACCCCATCCTAAATGGCCCCGCAACCAACACCCTAAACCAGTGACATTCCCTTGTCATATTGCCATAAGAGCATTCCCACCCCTACACTTTCAACCTCATACCCACAAATCCCATGTTCACCTCATACCCACAAATCCCATGATGGTCCCTCTCCCATCTCTCCCCCCAGTATCCTGGGTATTTCTGATAGTGAAAATGCCTATCAAATTTAAAAATGGGAAAATAAAAGAAATACAATTAAACTCCATATAAATGTATTTAAAGTGCAAAATGATAAAAAGAAGAAAGAATATCCTCAAAGTAATGAACATTAGAGCATAAAATAAGGCTTTATAGGAGGCAAATGACTACATTAATATAATATGTTAAATATTATATGAGAAAATGAAACAGGATATTAAAACTTCATGAATAACATATTTATCTGAAAAGAGACAGACAGATGAAGTATGTGAAATCATGATTTATAGAATGCAGAAATTAACTAAAAATTGGAAAAAATAACAGAAATAGTCAAATTTAGTAAATATAAGAATGTCACTAAACAAGGTGCAGTCAAGAAAAGGAAAAATGAAAAGAACAGATATGAAGAAAAATCTATTTGAAATAAGAATGTTGATTAATAATTTGAGAGAAGCTGACAGACTTGAAAAGTGTTGAAGTATAATTTTCAAAATGCAAAAAATGACTCATAAATGTAAAAGGAATACATGGCAAAAATGCATGCACTAAGATGGCAAGATGGTAAGATGGAGTCAAACAGCATTTAAGTAACAGACGTTTATAGAATTCATTAGAAAAGGTACAAGAAAATAAGGTTTTATTCCTTTTTTAATGTTTTATTGTAGGTAATATGCATAAAATCCAGTCCCGATATCATGAGTGTGAAGCTTAAGGATTTTCATGACCTGAAAATTACCCTATAAACAGGAGAAAACAGTACATTGCCAACATACAGAAGACTCCATTCCATTGTTTTCTAGTCACAATCTTTCCTAGAAATGTAATACTTATTTTGAAGCAAAAATTAATTTATGCAGATGGTAATTGTAAAATTATGGTTATTTTAATATATGAATAAAAATCTACCATTTCCATGTGTCAGTTATATCAACTTGCCAAATTAATACAACTTTGTAACCACAATCAAATTATAGAACATTTCCATCATCCTCAAAAGTCCCCTCAACCACTCTGAAGTCAACCACTCCATATAATTCCAGTTCTTGGAACCAGCAGGTGATATATATGGAATCACAATGTATGCAACATTCTGAATTTGGCTTCTTCCACTCAGCATAATGTATTTGAGATCCATCTGTAATGGTGAATATATCAGTAGTTTTTTCCCCTTCTTTATTGGTTGGTTGTAGTCTTTGCATGCATGGACCACAGTTATCTTGCCCATTTACTTGTGGATGGACATGTGATTATTTCCAATTATGGGATATAAATATTATCATACAGGTCTTTATGTGAATATATGCTTTCATTTATTCTGGTAAATAAAAAAGAGTAAGTTCACTGGGTCATAGGGTAAGTGAGTTCTTTCCAGCAACAGATGAGAGTTTCAATTACTCTACAAGGTTGTAAGTGCTTTGCATTATCAGTTATTATTATATGATTTAATTTTATCCATTTTACTATGTGTATGAAAATGCAGTATGCAGTATGGTTTTTTTAAATTGAACCTCCCTAATGATGAATGGAAATGACTATTTTTCTGGGCTTAATTACCATCTGTGTATCTTTTTGGTGAAGTGTCTGTTCAAGTTTTTGCACAATTTTAATTGTTTTCTTTTTCTTTTATCTTCATATTATTTAGTTTTGAGCGTTATTTTATATTATGAATACATGTTTTTGTTAAATAGCTTTTCAGAAAATATTTTCTCCAATTCAATGACTTGTTGGTTCATTCCCTGAAAAGTATCCTTTTTAAAGAGCAGATTTTAATATGCTGAAGTACAATGTATCCAGTTTCCTCCTGTAGGTTGTATATTTTGTGTCTTATCTAAAAAATGGGGCTGAACCATGGTCACACAGGTGATTTCCAATGTTTACTTTAGAAATTTTTTAGTATTAGCCTTCACATTTCTATCTAAGGTCTATTTTGAGAGAAGTTTTGTATATGCTGCAAATGATGAATTAATGTCACCATTTTTGACAAAAGACTTCAATAATTTTGGAACCATTTTTTTATATTATATGTCCATTATGAATATTCCTTGATGTCTTTGTGAAAAATCAATTGATCGTATATGTGTGGATATATTTCAAAACTCTCTAATTGGTTACCCTGATCTAGTCTTGATCTTTTCGCCATTACCATATTCTGTTGATTATTTAACTTGATGACAAGTCCTGAAATCAGATTATATGAGTCATCCAACTTTATTCTTCTTTTTCAAATGTGTGTTGACTACCTTAGTTCTTTTATTTTTATGCAAAATGTAGAATTACCTTCTCAATTTCTGGAAAACATAAATTTAAATTGGTGCTCCCCTGAAACAATGGGTCAATTTTGGATTGTATTTATTTAAAAGATTGCTCCCAATTGGCTACCTGTCATATGGTATTTCATTTCTTTGTTAATTTTAATTCAGTTTCCATGGCCAATATTCCATATATTAGTTAGAATATAAAGGTTTGGGATCCAATAGCCATGTATTAATCAAAAATTTTATGAGTCCATTATTAACATGGCAAAGTACTAGTCTGAACCCTAATATTCTATTGTTTTACTGCATAGAATATTACAGCTATCAGTCTACTTCCTAACTATTCTGTTAATACTTTTTATCCATAAGTTTCTAATACTCATACCTTATCTAATCTTTTAAATTCTCAATAAACTTTAACTTTCTTATACCACTTAAAAATGTATTACTTGACAATTTAAACAAGGGCCTAGTCATATTTATCAAAGAACTATGAATTCTGTCATAGTATATATTTTTATATTTATTTGCAAATGTGTTTATGGGAATTTTGAGAAAATTAAACAGGCTTTATTCCTAGGAACAAGAAGCTGGATTTCAGGGTTTTCAATTATTTACTTAAAGGCACATAGCTAATAAGTATGAGTGCTAAGTCTCTGTACTTATGATTAGATTTCTTGTCCAATCCTACGCCATATGATTTTTGATGTGAGTTCTTTTTCTACCAGAGGCAAAGTGCATTCAATGTAATAATTTTTATCATATGGCACATTGTTCCAGAAATATTCACTTGTTTACAACTGAAAAAAAAAATCATCTTGTTGATCTTCTGTACCAAAAGAGAACATGTTTCGTCCTTGGGGCATCACATGTGGGCCTCAAGAAGTTCTTGATAAACTGGTATAAAACTCCAAAAATCCTAAAATACCTTAATGAAATTGCAATTCAGTTCCACAGATAAAAATAATGTTTGTTATTCAGCAAAAATACACTATTTTAGAATCTAAAAGCTAAATCTCAAGCTATAGTATATACTTTAATATTTAAATTAGAGATTAGTTGTTCTATTAGAGTTATTTCTTGGTTTAGAAAGATGAACTTACTTTTCCAAGCACAACTGTAATTTGGAGGTAAACTTGGATTTAATACTTGATTTAGAGGCTGTATATCTTTCACAATTGTTGCAGATATGGTTGTCAAGTTCAGAATTGTAATGTTGCTGAAATTTTTGTGATGTATGCTAGTCAAGATGTATTATGTAATGGATTCCTTTAGTAGACTATCTTTTGATATATTTTTTAAAAAAATTGATTGCATATTTTTATTTCCTTCGACTGTGCTTCTTCCTATCTTCCTAATTCCTTTTTTGTCCCTGACCACCTGCAGCAAATACTTTTGAATGTATTCCATGGACTTATTCTTGCAAAAGAGACAATGGTGAGGGGGTGAAAGAGAATAGAGAGAGGATGGCAAAGAAAAGGTGAAAATGGAGAGAAAGATAATGAGGAATTTTTTCTAACAGAAATGAATTTATTTTATGATCAACAATATATTAGTACATATTTATTCTATTATTTGTAAATTTATAGCAAGTCTAACTAAATTAGAAATCATTAGAAAATTTGTTCACATGTGTTTTCAAGAGATGTGCAAATTGTCTGAATTTACTCAAGTATTGGAATTAAGCTTAGGTGTTTATTTTTATTTTAGAATTTTATTAGGTTTAAATGAGCATTTTTTTTGTAATCCCATATTAATGAAACACTTTATTTTATGTATTAAAAAATCTTTTCCTTAGAATTGGAAAAATAACGACTTTTTTCTTACTTCTCAATGCAGTAATTTTAAGGTGATTTGCTCCTTCTCTGCTTTACATATGAACATCTCAATATGAAAAAACCTTGGTCTATTTCATGTCACAGAGATAAATCATTCTTGGTCACTGAATACAATACAGACTAAGTCATGGCAAATGTTCACTCCTTTAAAGCCAGGAAAATACAACTGACAAGAATAGGTTAAACAATTTGTTCTTTGACATGCAAAAGAAAAAAAAGTTACTGTCAGGTAATCTCACTCTAAATATAGTGGATCTTGAATTTACAAGTTGTTGTATAACTAAAGTTTTCAGTGCATATACAAATGCCACTTTAACATTTTTAACAAACTACTAATTTATAGTGGTCAAAATTGCATGGTATTGTCACAAGGATAGACATACTGACCAATGGAACTGAATTTAGAGTTCTGATATAGATCCTTGCATATACGGTCAACTGATATTCAACAAGCAACTAAGCCCACTCAGTTGTTACTTAATGGGCTCTTCAACATTGGTGCTTGGAGAATTGGATATCCATATCCAAAAGAATGAGAGAGGATCAACTTCTCACACCCTATACAAAAATTAACTCAAGATGTATCATAGATATAAATATAAGAGGCAAGAACATAAAGCTCCTAAAAAAAAATGCCAAATGTTTTCTCCCATTGGGTAGGCTGCCTTTTTATTTTCTTAATAACATCCTTTGAGGTGCAGAAGTTTTAATTTTGATGAGATCCCATTTATCTATTTTTTCTCTTGCTGCTCATGCTTTGGCTGTGAAGTTCATGAAACCATTTCTTATTACAAGGTCCTGTAGATGCTTCCCTACATTATCTTCCAAGGTCTTTATGGTATTGGCTCTTATATTTAGATCTTTGATCCATCTGGAGTTGATTTTTGTATAAGGTGTGAGATGGTATTCTTCTCTTATTCCTTTGGATATGGATATGCTTTTATTTCAAAAAGAAAATGACAAACAACCCATTTAAAAAATGGGCATAGGCACTTCTCCAAAGAAGAAATACAAATGGCTAAAAAGCACAGGAAAGGATGTTCACATCACTAGCAATTACAGAAATTCAAAACAGAGACTACAAGTGTTGGAGAGGATTTGGAGGGAAAGGAAAACTTATACGCTCCTGGTGGGAATGTAGAATGGTGCAGTGATTGTGGATGGCAATTTGGCTGTTTCTCAGGAAGTTAACTATAGAACTGCCATAAAATCCAGCAATTCCACTTGCTGCGTATATACGCAGAAGAATTGAAAGCAGGAACACAAACAGATTTACGCTCACCAATGTTCAAAGCAGCATTTTTCATTATTGTCAAAAGTTGGAAGCAACCAAATGTCCATCAAGATGAATGGATAAGCAAATTGTGGTATAAACATACAATGGAATATTACTCAACTGTATGAAGGAATTCAGTTTTAACACAGAGGATAACATGGATGTATCTTGAAGACCTTAAGTTTAGTGAAGTTTGCCAGTCACTGAAAGACAAATATTACATGACCTCACTGATATGACTTAAGCAAATTGAGCAGACTTACAGAGATAGAGTCTGGAAACTAAGTAAACAGGATACAAAAGTGAGTAGGTGGTGAGCTGATGCCCATATGGGCAACATGTTTGGAAGGGTGTGGTTTGGCAGTAGATGGGCATGGGTGTGGTGCAGTGATGTGAGTGGGGATTTTATGGTGCTGTAAGGAAGCCTCAATGAGATTTTATAGTAGAAAATGATTTCATAAACTTTACACCCAAAGCATGATCAATGAAAAAAAAAATAGATAAATGGGACCTCCTTAAAATTAAAAACTTTTGTTCTTCAAATGAGTTGTCAAGGAAGTGAAAAGGCAGCCTACTCAATTGGAGAAAATATATGGTAACCATCTATCCAATAAGGACCTAAAATCCAGCATATATAAAGAAATGCTTTTATTTATTTATTTTTTTGTATGTGTGTGATAGATACCTTTATTTTTAGAGGTCACTGACCAACTTAGCCAATAACACAAGTGGAAAGGCAACATGCAGTGTATTTTGGCTAGGTGTGAATGCACAAGGGAGTTTAAAAAGACTTAAATATTGTCAATCTTTATATACATTCTAAGCACTTCCAATGCAGCATATAAGATTTTAAATGATATTACTTTTACCATGATTATGTAAGTTAACAGGAATTTTACTTTCGCAGTACAGGAAAAGCTAATATCCTAAGGAGTCCTGTTATGTTCTCCATTAGAGGGACATAAATACATTGAGAACATAGGCAGTGCCTAATAAAAGAAAACAGACCAAAATGTCAAGCCCTCAATATTATTGCAACTACGAATCTTTTTCTTCAAAAATTCAAAATTAGTGGTCACCATACGTTCTGAGAGTAGAATACAATAGATGGAAAATAGGGCATTTTTAGGGCATTACAATTGATCTGCATGATCTTGCAATAACAGGTACAAGCCATTTTTAATTTCATCAAAACCTAGAAAAGTGTACAGTACAAAATGTAAACCGTAATGTAAACAATTGACCATGGTTAATAGCAATGTTTCAATATTTGTTCATCAATTGTAAAAAATTTACCATCTGCATGTAAAATGTTATTAATAAGGGAGAGCGGAAAAAGGAGACGGCATTAGGTATATGAGAATCCCCTATATTTTCTATGTGATTGTTCTGTAACCTAAAGAGTCATTGAAGATAAAATGAAAAATAAAAAAGGCACAGGGGGCATACACAAACAAAATTGTCACTATACATACAAGATAACAGATATTACAGTTATGAAAGACACAGTGTTAAAATTTTAATATTTCATATATAGTTTCCCTATTTAAAAGGCTCTATTGTCTCTTTTATTTGAACCTAAAATTAGCACTATATTTGTTAAATATATGTCCTAGAGACTTTAATCAATGGTCTGTTCATGTGCCTGTTCTGCCCTGAGTCAGCAGAGTTGCAACACCTACTCTCCAGTTCATTGGACTCACCGAGGACAACTAATAAGAAGTTGATGTTGGACAATGTCCATCCCAAGGAACAAAGAGTGTCTGCAACTCCAAGCAATATAGCTCAATTCATCTGCCCCATGAGCTTTCTTTTTACAACATATTTTAATTTTTAAAAGAATCTTAGATTACATAAATGTTATACAAAAATATAGGGATTCCTGTGTGCCCCACTCCCCCCACATCCTCCCACATAAACAACATCTTTCATCAATGTGGCACATTCATTGCAATTGATATACACATCCTGGGGCATTGCCACTGAGCATGGGCCACAGTTCACCCTGTAGTCTACACTCTCTCCCACACAGTTCTACAAATTATGGAATAATATAAAATGGCTTATATCTGTCACTGCCATATCATTCAGGATGGTCCCCAAATCCCAAAATAGCACCCATATCACAACTGTTTTTCCCTCTCCCTGCCTCCAGAGCCTTCAGTGGCCACTGGCTCCACATCAATGTTGTAATTTCTTCCATTGCGAGAATCGCAATATGTCCACAGTAGAATACCAGTAAGTCCACTCTTGTCCATAGTTCATTCCCCAATCCTGAGGATTCTTGGATGGTGATGTCCACTCCACCTCTAACCAAGAGGGGGCTTCGATCCCATACAGCCAATGGATGGGACTCTCTTGCTTGTAGTTATAGGCACTCTCATTTCCTTGGTAAGGTGGTTGTCAATCCTCATCTCCTTGTTAGTTGTCCTGGATAAGTCCAATGTACTACAGTAGTTATTGCAATTCTGCTGAGGCTCCAGGCCCAACTGGCACATGGCTAGTCCAAAAATTCTAGTCTCTTGAATGTACACCTACAAACTCCAGCACCAAGTATAGGTTTCAATAGAAGGGACAGATGAGCCATGTGTAGGGAAGCCATAATTGAGTCCAACTCTGTCACGCTCAGGAGCACAAACTGCAAAGTAAGGCCCATTGGTAATGCATCAAACTCTGGAGCTATCTGCCCTGACCATAGGACCTGGGTGACTCCAGAGCCTTCAGGAGCCCCACTTTTTGGGTTAGTATCCACTTTGGCAGTCTATGAGGTCCTGCTGAGATATGCATGAGTGTTATATCTGGAATGATCTCCTGATTCACTTTGAAGTCTCTTAGCCACATAAACTCATTTGTCTTTACCATTGCCCCTTTTCATTTGAGGTCTTTTTTCATTTGCATGTCCCATGAGCTTTAAGCTCCCTTTTAGGTAGAAACAGAGTAGGCATCACCATGCCCAAATCCTCAAGATTGGGGAATGAACAATGGACTAAAGTAGACATTGTTATTCTATTATATTCATTTTTCTAATAATGGAACAACTTTTATCATTGATATAGAGGCACTGGCCACCACAGATTCTGAAGGGAGGGAGAGGGAAAAATAGATATAACATGGGGGTATTTTGGGGACATTGTATTTGTCCTGCATAACATTGCAATGACAGATGCAGGCCATTACACATTTTGTCATTTCCTATAAACTTGTGTGGGACAGAGTAAAAACTATTATATAAACTATAGTCCAGAGTTAGTAGGAATGCTTCAATATGTGTTCATCAATTGTAGCCAAGGTATCACATTAAGGAAAGGTGTTGCTAATGTGGGAAATTGTGGGAGGTGGAAGGAATTGGCCATATAGAAATCCCCTAAAGTTTATGTAACATTTATGTAATCTAAAGCTTCTTTAAAAATAAAAAAAAAAGTAAAAAAGAAGTGAAAGAGGGTGTAATACATTCAATGTCACAGAAATAAGCAGAAGTATAAAAGCATACTCTGAAAAATTGTATACCAACAAATCAGATAACATAGATGAAATGGACAAATTCCTAGACACACACAAACTACATACACTGACACAAGAAGTAATAAATATTCTACAAATACCACTTGATCCCATAGTGAAATAAAACAAAACAGGATTCTTGTTGTAAATGCATACTTTTCAATTTATTCAGACAGTATAAAGTGAATATGAACAAAAGAAACTACCATTAAGAGACTAAGAAATAAATAGTTATCTAAAATGGCTCTTAGATTCCATAACTAGCAAAATAAACATAAAAGTAGTATTGATATTTATGGATTATATAAAAATATCAATATAGTTGAGGGTTTCTTGTCCTCTGTTGATAAAGTTTTATGGCCATTTGTTTGGACCCTATTTCCATTATCCTACTTTGAACTGGACTGTCTTCTTCCATAGGAAATTAAAAGCATCTGCTTGATTTAGAGCACTCTTATTTACCACTATAAACATTAATTTTACATTTTTATATTCTTTGTTGTTTTACATTATGTTAAGTATGGGGATGCAAATCTTATGTAGAACTCTACTTATATAGAATTCTGGTGTTGATGGGTACTTCCAATCACCTAGAAACACGGCAAGAACTAAGGTATTTAGTAATTTATTTTAGTACCAAGGATTTCATAGCATATTTTAACTTGATATTTTACATTCTATTACATAAGTAAATAATAGTGGTACAAGAAATTGCAAAGGCTAAAAACTGATAATTTAAACATATGTATTTAAAGAAACAAAAAAAGTGATTGTACTCTTTTTGACATCATGCAAGTTGCATCTACTTTCAGAATACCTTCTGCTGCTAGGGTCCTAACAGCTCCTGAAGGAGAACTGGAATGGAATCCTTGCCAGGGAAAACCATGTGGTCTGAAAAGAAGGCCCTGTAAGAGCAGTTGAAATATTAACTTTTCCCATATTTAAGTCATCAGGAAGCATTTCAAAATTAAACAATTTTCACCTTGTTTCTCATTTATACTTAGTATAATATTGTCATGTGAATATGGTTCCTCCCATTTTCTAATTATGACTATTTAAAATAGGTATTTCATGCACATTATAGTAAATTTAAGACTAGCAACCAGGTGTGTATTTTCTATTATATTTCTGGATATAAAAATCACAATATTCATTCATCTTTGTGATTTTAATATGATGAAATGTGCAAACAAGTGGTAGAAAATTTAACAAATAATTAACTGGATAATATAGCACATAAATTCACAGGATTTTTGGTTGTTTGTTTGTTTTACCTGGCTCATGTGGCCAAAATTCAATGAACATTTCTTCATTTATTTTAAAGAAAAAAATGCATCCATTTGGGCCAAATTTCATTATCACTCTCCATCTCATCACTGCCTAGGATATCATGGCATTCCAAGGGGGAAAAATGATGGTATAATTAAGCAGACTCTATTTTTGTGCAATATTGCCAGGAGCACCTATAAATGTATATTGGAGTGTCTGTTCTGTCATCAGATTTGGAGCCGTATAGTATTCCATTGAAGAATGTGACTGAAGTTAATATGTTTATATTGAGGGGCTTCACAGATAACATGGAGCTAAAACTCTTCCTGTTTTCATTATTTCTAGCAATCTATATCTTTACTTTGCTAGGAAATTTGAGACTGGTTGTATTGGTCATTGGGGATTCCCGGCTTCACAACCCCATGTACTATTTTCTGAGTGTGTTGTCGCTTGTGGATGCCTGCTATTCTTCAGTTGTCACTCCCAAAATGTAGGTCAACTTCCTGGCAGTTAATAAAACCATTTCATTTCCTGGATGTGGAATGCAGATGTTTCTTTTTGTTACTTTTGGGATGACTGAGTTTTTTCTGCTGGCTGCAATGACTTATGATTGCTATATAGCAATCTACAATCCACTGCTCTATTCAGTTAATGTGTCACCCTGTGCCTATGTGCCACTCATCATTGCTTCCTATCTGGGTGGCATTTTGCGTGCTACTATACACACTGCAACCACTTTTAGCTTATCCTTCTGTGCATCCAATGAAATTAGACATGTCTTTTGTGACATCCCTCCACTTCTTGATATTTCTTGTTCTGACACTCACATCAACCAACTTCTACTCTTCTACTTTGTGGGGTCTATTGAGATAATTACTATTTTGATAGTCCTGATTTCCTATGCTTTCATTCTGATGGCCATTCTGAGGATGCATTCTGCTGAAGGTAGGCAAAAAGTCTTTTCCACCCGTAGATCTCACCTAACTGGAGTGTCAATTTACCATGGGACAATCCTCTTCATGTATGTAAGGCCAAGTTCCAGTTATGCTTTAGACCATGATATGATAGTGTCTATATTTTACACTATTGTGATTCCCATGCTGAATCCCATCATTTACAGTTTGAGGAACAAAGATGTTAAGGAGGCAATGAAAAAATTGTTTGAGAGAAACTGGATCATAAATAAAGTACAATTTTAGCATTAAGTAAAACTGAAAAGAATGTAGAGGGTCAGTCCATATTCCTTTGGTGAGAAACAAAGGAAGAAAATGCTTTCTTTTTCATTAATATTCTTTACATAGCCCAGAATAATTCCAAAGAAAGCATTAATGAACCCTCCAATGCAACATTTTACAAATGTAGATAAATTGAGTCAGCTGTATGCCGCTGGCTATCTTCAAAGTGATCCATATTAAATATTCATTGGTAAACCCATATTAATATTGTTAGTCTTTGGGTAATTTGATTTTTGTTAAATGTAATTAGAGGCCATGTACTGAGGATTTGATGGCTTGATATAACCTCATCTTGTTTAAAGTAAGTCCTCAGCTTTTATTATGAAATGAGTTATTCTTCCTGAATCCATATGCATGACCCCCACCCCAGATGTTATTTACTTTTGCCAGTGTACTCAATCTCTCTGATCTATCCTCTGGAGATGCCATTTGCAATGTTTGGATTAACATAATGGATTTTTTACCCCATTATTTCCTACCTAATGTCCAATCACAGAAACTGATTAAATCCATTCTGAATATCCCCAAAGCATATTGATGATGTGATAATATTTGTTGAGTCTATAATTCATGCTCTGAAAAAAACAAATAAAAGTATATTTTTAAGCCTTATTTAGTCCAGTTTGTTAATTTTTTCCTTAGTTTTGTTGACTTGAAGGCATATTAATTGTAGAAATTTACTTGTCTTTCAATGGAATATCCTGTTTCCCAGCAGAGATGTGTAGCCTATGGCTCCACCAAATCAATCCCATCAGAAAACAAAACAAAACAAACAAACAAACAAATAAACAAAAAAACGTATCAAAGAGTTTATTCTAAATTATTATATTGAGATACAATCCAATAATTTTCAAGACCATAATCTCTATTCAATTTTGTAAACAGAATTCATACAATTCTATTGGAACAACCAAGTTTTATCGTGTGCTGTTCTAAATACTCAAGATTTCTCTAAAAACAACAACTACGAACAAACAAAACTTCCGAGACAGAACACTGACTACAATGTGGATAACATGTGGCCCTATAAAGAAATTAAGTTCCTGGCGAGTCGGGCCTGACCTGCTGTGGTGGCTGTGTGCGCCGCAGCAGCCAGGTGGTGCGTAAGCCAGTAGGTAGCATCTGTGCGGCTTCCGTGCAGCTGCGCTGGCACAGAGACTTTATAGTACTGGAGAATCTCCTTTTTTTAAAAAAAAATATATATTTATATATTTTTTTTTTATTTTTTAATCCCCTGCAGTAATAAATCCCTCTTTTGAAACCCAGAAACTTTATAAAGGGAAATAATTTGAATTCTGTGGAGTGTAATTTTGTGTATGAATTATGTTTAAAAATAGGAAGAGTTTCCAGAAAGGCTAATAGGGCTAATCACCGATATATTATACATAGCAGTAATTCTTTTACTATGATAATATTTTTTAGCATTTGTGATGACACTAGAAAAGACAGGTTATATCTATTCATGAATTAATTCATCATTAATTACAAAATGAATGATATAAATGCATGGTTCTTAAATGAAAAATAGATTACTTAATTTTTATAAAGGCAATGTAAGAACTTTTTGCTCTGGAAAATTTATGGTTAATTTGTTATGCAGATGTACCTGCAGATACCTTCATTTCATCAATTAAAATAATGTGCAAAGGTAGTAAGAAATAATTATAATAGTGTTATTGGAAGAGGAATGAAGTATAGGAAATATTTAACAAAGATGGAAGAGTTGACAGTTTGTGAGCTTTAAGCAAAATACATTTGACAACATATACAGCATAATGAGCTTCGGTTCAACAAAATCTTATCAATGTTGACTTCCTTAAAAGTTAACTGGCACTAACATGGAATACTATGATGATAAGCTTTGTGAAATTAGCCTTTAGATAATGTGACCATATGAAGGCTTTAATTATTTTTTTAATAGACTAAAACAAGATTTTTTTAATGCCTTAGTAAAGTGCTTGTAGGACTGATGCAAACATTTTTTCTCCTTTTGTAGCATATAATAAATAACTGCCCTGATTTCCAGGCATTATAGCTTGTAAGCAAAAGGATATTAAAGGAACAATTTAAGATTTCTATAGTTACTTAGAATTTGGGGAACATAAACCTTTAAAAATCAGTTTGTTTTTCTTTTAAATATATTTTCAGAAGTATAGCAATTCTTTCAGGTCATTAAGTTAGTATTACATTAAATTATAAGTAAATAGCAATTGGGTGACCTATATAATATAATCCCAAAGAGTACTAAATTTCATCTTGATACAACTTAGGAGAGATAGCCGTCCTACCTGAGTGTAAAATCAGGTATAAATCCAGTAAAGAAGGTGTAATGAATTCTAGATAATTAGGAGGCTATCATTTGGTTCCTTTTTGTGAAAAAATCTAATTTATTGTAGACATAAGAAATTTCATGTGAAGGCTTTCACCCTCTAAATAAAATCACCTACTAATGCACAAAACTACCCAGGTAACGCTCATTCAAAATTTGTGACTAAATTTTTGAAACAGTCTTGTCAAATTGGATAAAAGGCAACAAACAAAACAAATGAAAAACAAACAAACAAAAAGCAACAACAAAAATGAAATATGACTTTTCATATGAACTCTACAGAAATTCTACGTCTTCAACTTTCACCACCGGTGTTCTGATTTCAGAAAGGATCCTTGCTTGTGCTGGTTTTTACTACACTGTTGTGAATGGCGATGTCAAATGTTTCTCTTGTGGCCTGATAGTGGATAACTGGAAAGAAGGAGACAATGCTATTGAAAAACATAAACATCTGTCCTAGCTGTAGCTTTATTAAGAATCTGGTTTCAGTTACTAGTCTGGGGTCCACCTCTAAGTATACTTCTCCAGTGAGAAACAGTTTTGCACAATCATTATCTCCCACTTTTGAATATAGTGGCTCATTCAGTGGTTCTTATTCCAACCTTTCACCAAACCCCGTTAATTCCAGAGTGGTCAAAGACTTCTCTACCTTGAGGACTAATCTGTATACTTATGCAATGAGTACTGAAGAAGCCAGATTTCTTACTTACAATATGTGGTCATTAGTTTTTTTTTTGTCACCATCAGAATTGGCAAGAGCTGTTCTTTATTTTTACCACATAGGACCTGGAGATAGGGTAGCCTGCTTTTCCTGTGGTGGGGAACTGAGTAACTGGAAACCAAAGGATGTCAGAACACCAGAAACATTTTCTCAACTGTCCCTTCTGGAAAATTGTCTGGAAACACTGAGGTTTAGCATTTTAAATTTGAGCATGCAGACACATGCATCAAGACTGAGAAAATTTATTTACCTGGACATCTAGTGCTCCAGTTCAGCCTGAGCACTTGCAAGTGCTGGTTTTTATTAAGTAGTTCACAATGATGATATCGTGCTTTCATTGTGACAGTAGCTTGAGGTGTTGGGAATCTGGAGATGATCCGTGGGTAGAACATGCCAAGGAGTTTTCAAAATGTGAGTGCTTGATACACATGCAAGGGCAAGATTTTGCTGATAAAGATTCAAGTTAAGTATCCTCATCTTCTTGAATAGCTGTTGTCAACTTCAGTCACTCCTGGAGATAAAAATGTTGATCCACCAATTGTTTATTTTGGACCTATAGAAAGTTCTTGAGAAGATGCCATCATGATGAATATACCTGTGGTTAAAGCTGCCTTAGAAATGGGCTTCAGTAGAATCCTTGTAAAATAGAGAGTTCAGAGTAAAATCCTAACTACTGGAGAGAATTATAAAATAGTTAGTGATATTGTGTCAGCATTTCTTAATGCCAAAGATGGAAAAAGAGAAGTGGAAAAGGAAAGACAAACTGAAGAAATGGCATCAGATGACCTGTCATTAATTTGGAAGAATAGAATGGCCCTCTTTCAGCAGTTGACATGTGTGCTTCCTACCCTGGATAATCTTTTAACAATTAATGTAATTAATAAACAGGAACATGATATTATTAAACAAATAGCAGATACTTTTACAAGCAAGAAAATTGATTCATACTCTTTTAGTTAAAGGAAATGCTGCAGCCAACATCTTCAAAAGCTGTCTGAAAGAAATTGACTCTACATTATGAAAGAACTTATTTGTGGAAAGGAATATGAAGTGTATTCCACCAGAGGATGTTTCAGAATTGTGGCTGGAGAACATTGAGGAAGTTGCAAGAAAAATGAACTTGTAAAGTGTGTATGGACAAAGTAGTTTCTATTATATTCATTCCTTGTGGTCATCTGTTGTATGCCAGGAGTTTACACCTTTTCTAAAAAAAATGCCCTATTTACAGAGGTATAATAAAGGGTAGTGTTTATACATTTCTTTCATAAAAGAAATATAGATTATATGCTAGCCTATATAGAAAAGTCCTCAAAATATTGAACATTTGGAGCCATCTAAATAAAAAAGGAATCAATTTCTTTAGTGACATTTGTGTATTCTACTCTGCTTTGGTAGTAGTAAATTTTGTTTCCAAAAAAAGATTGATAGTATCAGATCATATTTAATCTTCATCTCTGCTTATTTGCAAGGGAAGATTTATGTTTGATGAGCTACATTACTATATATGTGTGAACATATGGGTTATGAAAGGACTAAGCACAGTGCTGTGATGTATCATTTCAGCAGTTACTCTGCTTGATATTCTTTCAGAAAGCTTTGAGTACTCCATAGGTGCATAGTTTAAAGGAACTGGAAACCAGGAACTCTGAAGATTTTCAGAGTTATGGTGTCAAATTCACTTTGTGCTTTTCATTTGTGTTATAAAATTTTTATCTTACTGGAAAAAAGGTTTTCGCTAATTTGTGAGAAACATCATAATAAAGTGCTTTAAAAAGACATAAAGAAATTAAGCTACTACAAGCCACATCATATTAAAACTTTGCTTTCTTGATTATGATTTTTTGAGATTATTTTTCTGGAATAAAGAACAAAATGACTTCAAAAGTATTAAAGTATTTCTAAATGTCCAACTCTTACAATAATTAAAATAATTGCATCATTCTAGGATCATGTTTAAGGCTTTTAACATTCAAATAAATGTTTCATATTGTTACGGTAAAAATTCCAAATAAATTTATCTGCAGGTTTGCAAGTGTCTTTCAAATTAATAATAACAATCTTTCTGTAGGAAAGGAAGTGATGAATACTAGGAGGAAAGACTTACTCACTTATGGCAGTAATATCTGGCCAATAATTCATTCTACAAATAATACAAAAATAGACATCAAGTTAACATGCTTGAAATTCTCCATTTTTAATACTAAAAGTAGAATCCAAGTGGTGAGAAATAGCATTCTCAAATTTACTCTCAAAGTTCAACATGGATTAATGACTTATTTAACTTTCAATTTAATAACTTTCACTGTTCACATTTCACCTAAGTATTTGTCTCTAGTTTGAATACACTGATTTCCCAGCACCCATGGAACCCCTCTTTCATATCATTTAGGACAGTCATCATTTTATATTTATTGTGGTGAATATTTGATTACTATCTGGCTCTACCACTACACTGACACTGTAAATTATATAAAGATGGAATTCAGTCTGTCCACACAATTGTATCCCCAGTACCTAATAAGAACTGGAAGATATAGTTTACTCAGAAAATATTTTTGGTTGAATACTAAGTGAAGTAATAAGTAATAGTGAATAGCAACTTTAAGCAGTGATATGCAGCTTTGCATTTACTGTACATTATATAAGTACATTACAAATACTAAGTCATTTATCCTCACAACAACTGTAGGAGTTGGTTCTATTATAACCTATAATCACAGTTGAAGAAACACAGGCACATAAATGCTAAGGCTTGTGCTCAAGTCCACATAGCTCTTAAGATAGATACAAGGATTCAAACCTGCAATCCGTGGCTACAGAATCCTTGCTTTTGAGCACATTAGTACATAGAATGAAAGAATGGGCTGATTTTTTATCTTGCTTACTGCATTATAAGTCCTCCAGAAAACATCATTTGAAGTAGCACAGTATACATTTTGTCCAGCTAGAAACAAGAGAAAAAGGGGAAAGTATGTAAGAAATATTGGGGAAAAATGGTTTCACCTGGATTTGAGAAATTATTGAACTGGTTTTGAGCCTATGTGATCAATATATCAAAGACAATACAGAATGTAGAAGAAGAAGTAAAATTAATAATAGTAGAATAAGAAGAGAGTGAAGGAGAAGGAAGAAGAAGGAGGAGGATGAAGAAAAGGAGGAAGAAGTGGAAGAATTAGAAGTATGAGGAGGAGGAAGAAGGAAAAGAAGGAAGTGAAGAAGGAGGAGACAGAGAAGGAGGAGGAGGGGAAGGAAAAGGGCAGGTGCTGTGGAAGATGATGATGAAGATGTGGTGAAGGAGAGAAGATTTTAAATTATATTAATTATATCAGTTTTACCTAAATTACCCAGATAGCTATTGTACTGGCAAGCATGGAGTTATCCAGAAAGGAGATATTTGAAAACACAGATAAGTGAATAAGATTTAAAAGGAAATATAAAACTTTTATTTCTACTTAGGATTTAGAAAATTGCAAAGCACCTTTTCTCAAACTTAACTCTTTTAAAAAGGGATAATCTAAAAAAAAACATAACTTTTCATAAGCCCACCAGAAAGATGACGTTGGAAACAGCCAAGAAACCTGAAAACCAAGGAGAGTCTAGCCCCTCAAAGAACAGCTTGGAACAAATGAACTGTTTCACTTTGGCAGAATGTGGAAGAAAGTTGTGGCCATCATACAAGCACATAAGAAAAATACAGATGCATTATAAAGGATTGTGAAAACCAAGAGTGGGCTAAAGTGTTTTTTGGGAAATGCAGAGCATTGAAAATTGTTAGGTTAAAAGATCTAATGGAGTGGATAAAATCAGGTATAAATACATGAGAAATTTCATCAGAAGGGCTGTATTCTATTAGACAGTGTCTAATGAAATGCTAGAAAAAGAACTTTAAGAAGCAGAGACATCCACACAATATAAGAAATAAAGAATTTCATCAAGATCATTAGTAGAGCCAATTCAGCAGACAAAGCCAGAATTAGTGAACTTGAAGAAAATCCAAACGGGATTTTAACCAATAGAAAAGACTTAAAGAAAAAAAATATAGTGAATGATAGTTAATTGTTGCAAGACATATCAAGCATTTAATATACATATATGTATACAAAATATACATATATTACAATAAGAATAGAGAGGAAGTGCATTAGGAAAAATATTAAAGGAAATAATGGCAAAAACATTTATAAAAATAAAGAAAGGCATCAAACCACAGGTCCACAAATGTTAGAAAACTCCAGGAAGGATAACTACAAATACCAAATCAACCAACAAGAAAACATATGGTTATTGTTCCCATAGTTGAAAAACTGATACAAGTGGAAAGTTATGAAGGCAGAGGAAAATTCATATCTTGTACAGAAAAAAAACCATTAAAATTATACCATTCTTGTTATCAAAAATGTTACCACCAGAGCAAAATGGAGGGTATTGAAATATAACTGTCATTAAAGAATTCAATACCCACTGAAATATATTTCAAATATAAAAGCAAAGTAGACTTTTTCATGAAAATTAATACATACACAACACAGAGAGAAATAATTTATAGTTAGAAGTCTTGTATTCCAAAATTTCCCAGGCAGAAAGATTAAGTAAACGGAGTGACTCTTGTGTCTAGTGACAGAAATAATAACACTAAATATGTAAAATTCAAAGGAAATATAACAATTGTAGGATTTTTAAATATTTGATTGCTCTAAAAATAGTTAGCAAGTGGAACTTAGGTTGATGCATTTTGGGGCTTGAGACATAAGTAGAAGTAAATTTTATGACAATATTATCACAAAGAAAGCATAGTTAATAAAATTAAAAGGCCACAAAGATAGAAAGATCCTCTGAATATAAAAAAAGACAAACGCACTTTCAAGATGAGAAATAACTCAAAAAGACACACAATTTAAAAATAAATGCTTGGGGAGCAGATGTAGCTCAAGTGGTTGATTGCCAGCTTCCTATGTATGAGGTCCCGGGTTCCATTCCCAATACCTCCTAAAAACAAACAAACAGTAGAAAAAATCAACTCTCTTTGGGGAGCAGATGAAGCTCAGTGGTTGAGCACTTTCTTCCCATATATGAGGTCCTGGGTTCAATCCCTAGTCCCTCCTAAAAAATAAATAAATGAATAAATAAATAAATAAATAAATGCTTATGAAAGACATACCTCTAATTGCAAATAAAAACAAAAAGAAATAGCAATAAATAAAGATTGTATAAAGATATATTTTTTATTTCAGAGCAAAAAAAAAGCATATTAAGGTAATTTTATTTATTATATATGGTATATATTTATTATATATTGTAGGGCACAATTTTAAAAAATTGAGAAATTATAAATATAATGAAGACTTTTTATAAGACATAAATATAATGAAGATTTGATTAAATTAAGAATATTGCTAAATATTTTACTCTTGAACTTTATTTTAAACATTCAAAAAACATTTTGGAAAAACAACCAGATATAATTATATAGGAAAAATCTTAATATAAATTTAAAAAGGAAAACACATTTTTTTTTGAGGTACTGGGACTGGGAATTGTACCAGAATCTCATATATGGGAAGCTGGCACTAAACCACTTGAGCTACATATGCTTCAGAAAAAACAAATTTTATAGTACAATTGCTTAAAGGCAAATGACATATCTATTTACAACTACAAAAGTTTAAATAATCAATAATCAAATCCTTGAAAAATAAAAAGTACTTTTTAAAAATAAACCTTGAATAACAGAGAAGAATAAAATTGCATTTTCAGATTATATAGAGTTTATTTTCTATAAACTGAAACTTTAGTGTCTACCTTTTTAAAATTTAAGAAATTCCAGAAGATATTAATTCCTTGAAAAATCTTAGTTTTTCAACATTTCTCTATTAAAAAGTTTGAAACAAAGGAGTCAAGAATTAACTCAAGAATTTAATTATATTTAAAGAAATTTGAAATCTATAGAAATTAGGATAGTGAGAATGATTTTACAAAATGCACACGATTTCAACAAAATAGTTTATTATTGACACATAACAGGTAGATTTTTTTCAAGTATTTAGCAATTAGACACCAAATATATATTACTGCTTGCAGATTTTTAACCTGGCAAATTTACAAAATTCCATGTCCTAAAGCTTGCAAGAGAGTCTTAATTTTGCCAGTTTAACAAGAACATAGTAATCTCACAGGTTTAAATGAGAAAGAAATTCTAAAAAGTTATACTAAGTGGAAACAGAAAAATGCAAAAGATACATAGAAGAGAACCAAAATATTTGTAAGTACAATATATGCATGTACCTACATATTAGTAAGTCTAGAAGAACATTAGTAAGTCTAGAAGAAACTTCTGATTTCTTTATTATTTGTCAATATTTCAAATTTTTCTTCAATGTTAGCATATAACATATTTTTATAACTTAATTATCTCACAGTATTTTACTTAGCTGTAGGTCCAAATTTTGAAACACTGAGTTTTTCATTTTTTATTTTTAATTATTTCTGTGTTTATTACTTAAGTTAACAAAATCAATTTGTTAAAACACCAGTGAATGTTCTTTATAATAAAAGCCATTTTGTATTCAAAATATCACAAAAATGCAATTTTCCAACTTATATATTGTACTGCATCAAATGCTTTATATTCCTCATTTGATTTAATCCTTACAATAACTCTACAGAGCAGGAATTAGTATTTACCTTGTATAGTTGAGGAAAATGAGGCTTAAATTCTCAGAGACTTATTAAGAGTCATATGGCAGAAAAAGGGAGCAAATTTAGAATCTAAACCTTGGAATGTATGATTCCTAAGTAAGAACTCTTAACCACTGCACTGTATTTCTTCTCTATATCTTAAATGAATTATGTTTGGGAAGCATTTTTGTGTCAAAATGTAGCTATATTCCATAATAAAGTTCTCTGATCAGAACATGCATAGAGATTTAAGTGAAACAATTTAAAAAGACAACATTACATTTTCTTATTTTGCACATTAGTTGCTCTTAAAGAAACACATATATTTAGGTAACAGGTTTAAAACTTATATCATAATCCATTTCAAAATGGATTTCTAAAAACATATTTATGGAAATATTCAAGATTATGTTTGGCACAGTAAAGGATGGCTCAACAGAAATACAAACTAAAGGATTTGGGAATTTTAGAGAGAATCCAAGTAAATACCCAACAGGAGATAAAAGAAGTTGCAGGTGCACTTAAATGTGCAGTATCACTATCACTTGAATTACCTGGATCCCGCTGTCTTCTGCATGACTGTAATGAGAGTGTTTTTCACCTCTTTGTTCCTTAGACTATAAATAAGTGGATGCAGCATGGGGATCACCATAGTATAAAACACAGAGGCCACTTGATCCTTTCCCAAGGAGTAGGACCTCCTTGGTTTTAAATAAGTAGAAATCATGGTGCCATAAAAGATAGTGACTCCCAGGAGGTGGGAGGCACAAGTAGAGAAGACTTCGTGCTTTCCTGAGTGAGAATTAATTTACAGGATAGTAGAGAGAATGAATATGTAGGACACAGAGACTGTGATAAAAGACACCAAAAGGGTGGAGCCAGGAACAACGAATATCATGATTTTAATGCTATGAGTGTCAGTGCAGGACAGGGCTAATACTGGGGTTGTGTCACAGAAAAAGTGATGAATTACATTGGATTTGCAGAAATGCAAACTGTTCATGCAAAGTACATTGACCAAGGAGTCAGTAAAGCCAATCACATAGGACTCGGTGATGAGAGCACAGCAAATTTTCCTGAACATAACTACTGGGTAGTGAAGAGGATTGCAGATTGCTACATAGCGGTCATAGGCCATTGAAGAGAGAAGGAAACACTAAGTGACACCCAAGAAGATTAAAAAAAAAGACAACTGGTTGAAGAAGCATTGGAATGAAATAAACTTGGTGGAAGTCAGTAAGTTCTCTAAGGTTGTAGGTATGATGATGTTTGTGTAACTGAGGTCAAGGAATGACAAGTGACTGAGGAAACAATATATGGGGTTGTGAGGTGGAGACCTAGGCAAATTATCGGAATCATCTCTGTGTTCCCCAGCATAGCAATCAAGTATATCAGGAGAAAGAGCATAAAGAGGACCTGCAGGATCTCTTCAGTGTCTGTCGGTCCTATAAGAATGAAGTCAGGTACATTTGTGTTATTCCTACTTCCCATAACAGCGTTCAACTGTGGTGAACTGTAAGAAATCTAAGGTGATACTTAACATAAATGACTTCACAAAAGTTTTTGTTTATATGAATGATTTGGCATTCAAAATTTTTGTTTAGGGCTTCTAGAAATTCCTAACAAAAAGCAGCTTGCAAAATATGTCAGAACAATCTTAGTATTACTGCCAAATATAAATCAGTTATAAATCGTCATTTGGATGTTATATAATAGAAGTCAATATGTATATTGCATAAGTAGAATGGACCTGACACTAATATAAAAGCTTCCTTTTATTAACACATTTAACCCACTTGAAAATATTACGCCATAGGTATTAGCATTATCCACATTTTTAGGTGAGAAAAAGATGGAAAAGTTTTAAGTAACTTATCCAGGGTCATATAATAAATGTTGACTGTGATTCTACCAAGATAGGTAGAATTCAGAGAGCATGATCATAACGCTTAATATCTGTTTATAATTAATTTTAGTAAAATGAGATAAGCGTCATTTTTTGTGTTAGTAAATTTTAGGAGTCCCCATATCCTAATACTTTAATATTCTACTCAATTTGTAACTAGCTGAGAAAACAGAATGTCTAGCTATAAGAACCAACAATTTACGATTTTTCACAGGTTACAGGGTGGCTTGTACTCACACATCAGTAGCAAAGGATGTGTGTGGTCATGGATATTGGAATATTGATCACACCCAAAGGTATATTATTAGTAGATACGTATACAAACCCTTTTATAAAAAATAAAAACACTGTGAAAGTACAGGAAAGAAATGATTTTAGAAAATCTCAGATAACCTCTGTCTCCAGCTGGGCTTGCCGGATATCCTTTTCAGCAAGAAGAAGTGAATTTTCCTACTACTGATTTCATGGTATAAATGTATAAATATACGTTGAAATTATATTATCACCCATGTCAACTATTAATGAAGAATATCACTCATATCTTTGGTTAATATTTTATATTCATGCTTTTATTAACAAGCTAGTGAAAACCTTCTTCTAATAAGTTGCTGATTTATTTCACTGTGATAGTTGGAAAAATTTCTAAATATTTGTTGATTATTTTTACTTATTTAATTATATTCAGTAGTTAATATACTAAGTTATAATAGTGAGGGAACAATCTTGTTAATTAATTAATTCACCAATTTATTCAACAAACCATTATTGAACATCTACTATATCCTACTATATGAAGGTCAGTTTCCCAGTAATCCTGGGACTATGAAGTTGAATAAGATAGTCTTTTCTTTCAGGAGTGTAGCAGTTTGGCAGTTTGATATAGTTATGAATTCCAAAAATAGATATTGGATTATGCTTGTAAACTGGTCTGTTAATCTGGGCATGATTAAGTTATGATTAGGGTGTTGACTGGGCCACGTCAGTAGGGCGTTTAGCCCCACCCCTTGGTGGGTGAGGAATAAAATATAAAAGGCATGTCAAAGGACAGAGTTGGAGCAGTTTTTGAGTTGGAGTTCTCCTGTTGGAGTTTTGATGCTGGAGCTCGGGGAGGTGAGCAGAAGGAGCTTGGTCATGAGGAAGGAGAGAAGGCCCCAGGATAGATACAAGCCATTCACCTGATAGTCTACAGCAGGGCTTGTAGGGAGAGGCAAAGCCTAGAGAGCCTCATAGTCTACAAATAACCTTGTGGAGATAGCAGAGGAGCTGAGCCCAGAGACAAGCAAACCCCGGGAAGAGAGGAATCCAGGAAGCCTGAACCTTCACAGACATTGGCAACCATCTTGTCCCAACATATGACAATAGACATTGGTAAGGGAAGTAACTTAAGCTTTATGGCCTGGTAACTGTGGACTTCTAACCCCAATAAATGCCCTTTGTAAAATCTAGCCAATTTCTGGTATTTTGCATCAGAACCCCTTTGGCTGAGTAATACAAGGAGTAACAGTTCTAGAAGAGGAGTTAGATGTGAAAACAAAAATTTCTATTATTACTTTTTTATTATCAGCATGGCATTGGTAACAACAGCTTTTATTGGCAACAAAATGAAACACATCTCTTGAGGTTCGCTATAGAGCTAAAGAAAGATCACATTAATCCACATGCTGTAATGTTAGATTAAATTTTTGTTTAATTAAAAAACCATAAAAATCTTAGAAACACATGGTCACACAGAGCAGGAACAGAGGAAACACACTTCAGGAAAGTCTTTGTTTGGCCAGGGCTCCATATAAGGGTATGTAATTGCTGGAGAAACTGTCTTTGTAATGTCAGATCTTGCTAGGTTTGAAAAGTTGACTTTTGTGCACCAGCTGGTGAATGGGTGTTTTTGAGGCATCATGAGGAAAATATGGTGCAGCCTCTCTTTTCTGATTTAGCAGTCACCTAGTACATCTATACAGCAGATGTACTATTGTATCTATCTATAACAATATTTGGACAACTTTTTAAAATAATTTTACTGTACATGGCTTTTATTAAATGGGAAATAAGAGGAGAAAGTAAAAATAAATGCTGAGACTTATGATTTTAATTTAATGGTCAAAGCAAACTCTCTAAACCTAATCAGTTCAAATATTTTATTTCACAATTTGCATTAATTAATAATAATGAAATTTACTTTCATGCAGATTGAGAAGCAACTCTTAGGGAAAATTTTTTCACACTCCAGAATTTCAGGAGAGAATATGTGGTGTGGATAAAGACATTACAAAATATCTGTGATGAAAATTTGGATGTGAAATTTTTTTATTCATCAAAAATTTAGTGAGGTTGAGACAGGTTTATCTGGAGATTTAAATGCCATCAATTTATTTGATAGTAGGTAGCCTCGACTTTAAACCAAATCAGAGTTTATAGGTAATTTTTTATGTTAATGACACCTAAAAAAGCACTGCTTATTCTTTGCAAAATCAGCAAGTTTTCTTTCCCAATGTTGAAATCAATTTCATAGTCCTTAATCTTAATTTTAAATAGATAAATAAAGATTGAAGAACAAATAATTTATAGAACTAATGTTATGACTTTTAAAAACTTTATTATTTAATCTTTATTGTCTGGATTCCAACAGAACATTTCTAAACAGAAAATAACTTTGGCAGAAAATCAGGCATCAGAAACAGAAAGAAGACTTGATTTCTTTGTCCTAGATGACAACAAACCATTGGAACTTTATCTCTGACAACATCTCAATTTTATTATTTTTTAAGTTTCTATTGCTCTGTTTATTTTGTCAGTTTTAAATTTGTTTGTTTTGAAGTTCTGTTAAGGATTCTTACATCTCTATGATAAATTGGATCTTTATTATTTTATACTATTCATTGCATCTCTGGAATACAGAGGTTGTCTTTGTAATGTAACATAGCCACAGTAGTATGTATATGCTTGTAATTACAAAATATATATATTATTCTTACTTATAAGTTTCTCTAATCTCTTATAAATATCATTTAATTGCTTATTATTTTTTAACTGTCTCAATAACTCTGCCTTTTTATTTGGAGTGATTAGTCCATTTGCATTTAAAGTAACTATTGATGGGCTATTTTCAATTTATGCCATTTGATTTTGGTTCTTTGCTCATTTTATCCTGGTTTCTTATGGGTTAATAAAAAAATATATTATCCAATTTTATTCTCTCTATTGGATTTTTTAAACCGTACCTCATTTGTGTATATGGAATTTTTAAATTATTTTTGTGTACTTGAAATTAATATTGTACCTCTTCACATAAAGTGTAAGAGCCCTAAAACATTCTATTTCCATTTATCCCTTCTCTTTCCTTCCATTGTGCCATATATTTTCCTCTCATATAAATTACAAACCTGAAAATAGAATATTATTATTTTTAGTGTATATAGTTAGTTGTCTTTTGAAGAATTTATAAATGTTTCCCATTCCTGGTGCTCTTCATTTCTTTTGGTAGAGTTTCTTGATGCTTTTCAGAAAAAAAAAATTTCTTCTGAATATCATTCCTATCTATCATATAATGAATTTTTGTTCTGATATTATTTGCTTTTCAGCCTGAAGAATTTCTCTTAACTTTTATACTGTAGCATTTTGGCAGCAAATTTTCTGAACTTGCATTAATCTTAAATGCCTCTTTGTCACCTTGCTTTTTAAGAATATTTTCACTAGATATAGTTACTATTTATTTTTGCCTTTAAACATTTTTTAGATTTTTTTTGTCTTCTAGTCTTATGGGTTTTTACTGAATGTCAGCCATAATTGATATATATTTTTTCCTACAAGTAATGTGCTCTCCCTCCCTCACCATGGCTGCTTTTAACTGTTTCTATCTTTCAGTTTCTGTAGTTTGAGTATGGGTTCAAACTACCCATACTGGACTCATACCTGTGTGTGTGTATGTGTGTGTGCGTGTGTGTGTGTGAGAGAGAGAGTTTGATTTGGATTTAACCTGTTTTGGGTTTTCGGAACTTCTTAGCTCTGTAAATTGATATTTATGTCAAAATTTTTATAAGATTTCATTTACTTTTTCTTCATTGTTCTATTGACCCACTATGCTATGTTCTTAATTACTTAATTTGTTTTTTAGTTTGAAAAAGTTTTATTGTTCTAGTTTCAAGATTACTGATACATTCCTCTATGCTTTCAGTTTGCCGTTTAGTTCTTATATAATATTTTTATCCTGAGTATAGCAAGTAGCTGTGTAAAAATGGCATCTTTTCACCCACCTGAGATGGATATGTCAGACCAAAGATAGATTCAGACAAGTCCAGCTTGGTGAATAATAAGCATTTATTTAGGGGCCTTATGTGGGGTCCTCATCCTCAGAAGTGGAAAAAGCGACAACATTTTCTGAGCTCAATTGTCCACGCTCCCTGAAAATCAAGAGGTGATTTTAATAATGCATGTTGACTTACATATGAGAAAGGTACATGAGGTGCAGCAAGACTTTTAAGGAATGTAGTGTTACAAGATTTACTGCTCACTCACCAGTTCATGACCAATTCCCCAAGTTTGCCTTTTTAACTACTCAGGAATGCTGCTGCAATTTGGGGAGGGGAAAAGCACAGGAAGGGTTGGGGAGAAAATGCCAAGTCATATATGCCACAATTTTCATTTCAGATATTTTACTTTCCATTTTGTATGATCTTGAAATATATTTCTATTAACTTCTATATTTATTCATATGTTTCACACTTTCTTGCTTTGTCTTCTTTTTAGTATTTTGGTTATATACACTATATTGTGACTGATATATTACAGAGGGTTTGAATTATGTTGTTTTCCTTTAAAGATTATTCCATTTTGCTCTGGCAGGCAATGAATTATTCAAGTGCCTTTTAAGCTGTCAAAGTCATTTTATTCTTTCATAAGGAAGATCTTTTTGTTTTTGGCCTTAATCCTACCATATGGCTTTCACTTCAAGTCAGGGTCCTTCCTTCTAATGTATGGCTTTATATGACTCAACTTCATTCCTGAGTCAATCAGAGATATTCTTCATAGTGGTGTGGCCTGACTCCAACTTCTCCCATCATACTCATGATCTCTGTAGTTGTTGTGTTCTCAGCCATGTACCACGGTCTCTTTACTAGGCCTGTATAGAGCCCCCTGCACATATGCTGCTCAGTATTCAGCCTAAGACCTACAGGGAATCCCCAAACAGCATTTGGAGCACCTGCTCTGGATTCACTGTCTTGAATGCTCTACTTCTTCAGCTGCTGGAAACTGCAATTTGCATCTTTTCAGTTCTGGAAGACCAGACCTTTATACTCTGCTTGCACTCCTTACTTCCTTGGTGAGCAGTCTTTAAAAACAAGATCAGCATAATGAACTTCTCACATGGTTCCAGAATCTCATGAATAACTGACCTGTGCTGTCTGTTGTCCAAAGCCAGAAAGCTTTTGCATGGGCATTTGTCCATGTTTAGAGTTTTTTATGTTGTCATGGTTATTCCCTTGCCACTTACACTGTCATGGTCAAAGCCAAAGTCTGAGCAGATTTTAAATCTTTTCTGATTTAAATGATGATATAGTTTCATCTTCTAGCTCATTAAATCTTTTTCCCATTTTTTCTGTCTTTGTCTTTTTTCTCTCAAATAATTCTTTCTTTTTTTTTAGTTTATTAAAGAATCATTCTGTAGTTCTTTTTTTTTTTGAAAAAATGTAATTCAGTTTTTGGCTTTCTGTTTGTCTTATTTTAGTTTCATCACTCTTACTTCCTCTATTTTTTTAAGATGAACTCATTGTTTTTTCTCTAGCACCTTTGAGTTACTATATAAATTATTTTTTGTTACCCATTTAAAAATAAAGAAATTTAATGTTTCTATTATGCATCTGAGAGCCACTTTACTTCTATCTTATATTTAGTGATATGCATTATTTATATTGTAATCCAATTTATAAAAAGTCAAGATTCAAAATTTTATTTCCTGTTTGACCAAAGATAACTTAAGATTATGTTTTTTGTGTTATTTATTTATAATTTTCTAGTTGAACAGTCTCAGATTTTATATTATGAATATTAATTTTAAATTAAATTATACTCTTGTCAGAAAATGTTGCTCCTTTATATTAAACTTTGGACATTTATTGAAATATGTGGATTAATTGTAATAAAGTTGTATAAATGATGAATAGAGGAAGAGAAATTAAGGCTCAAATGTTGATATGGAATTTTAGCCTTCTCAATTATATTTTTCAGACATTAACATTCTGAAATGTGTTCTATTTGTTGGATAAATTATACACTAGATGAGCTATGTTCAAATATGCCAGTGCATTTTATTCATTTATTCAGCAAACATTTTATTGAATACATGCAATGTACCAGGCACTATTAAATAGCAAAAGAATAAAAGATTTTGTTTTCTTGGGGCTTGTAGTCTAGCTGTGAGAAACAGTAAAAAAAAAAAAAAAAGAGTAAGTGATATGCCATGTTAGAATGTGGATATTACAATTTTAGAAAAGAAAAAAAATATAAGAACTTATAGTGAGTGAGAAGTTCTCAAACAAGGGCAAGAGGAAGCAACATGAAATAGTATGGACAGGGCAAACTCAATATAAAAGTCTACACTTGATCAAATACTTGAAGAAGATAGGAGCTATTCATGTTGGTACATGGGAAGGTGTCCAGACCAATGCAGAGACCCTGTGCAGGGGCTGGACTGTGAGGTGAGGAAATGTGAGGAGGTCTAAGAATGACATGGAGTGATACTTTTTTGTATAGGAGAGGGGGAATAAATGATGAAGTGCATGTGTGTTGATACTGATAAGTGCTACGGAGAAAAACTAAGTAGAGGGTGTGTGTGGAGACAGTTGGACTTGTTCTCAAAAGTACTTTTCAGAGAACCTTCTATGATAAGGTCACATCTAAGCAACCTGAATGAAGTGGAGAGCCATAAAAATACCTGGAGGAAATGAGGCTCAGGTAAATGGAATAGTAAAAACAATGTTCTATAAAATTAGTTACTTTGTATCCTTTTTTCCTAATGATTTGTTTTACTATGTCTTATTAGAAATTGTATAAGAAGTATCTTATATTTGATTTGGGATTGTGATTCACTCTGATAATACTCGTCTTTTTAGAGGAATTTATTCCACTTAATAAATATAAACATGTTTACTCTATATTATTTTTCATTGCATTAATAGTTCTACTTCCTTTATTAAAATACATATTTTATTCTTTTGCCCCCTTTCTTATTTGCTGTCTTTAGCTATTTTTAGATATTTGCATTATCCACCCTCCCCACCCCTTCCATATTTTGAAAGGCAAATATCCTATGCAAAATCCAACTTATTTTATACTACTTTCTTCAATTATCAGCTAATATTCTTGAGTCCATTTTTAAATAGGGCTCTTTATTGAGTATGGATGCGAGTGAGTCTGAACCTACATAATATTAACCAATTTCATTTCATTTATTTTATTTTTATTAAATATTTTGTTTTGGGGAATTCCTTAAATATTTTTTGAAATAAAACTAGTTAACAAAAGTAATATTTGTTTTTATTTTCCATTGATATAAAAGGTATCTTAAACTGAACAAAAATAATTATCTTCAGTTTGAAGCCTGATATAAGAAATATGTTTTTAAAGGCAGTGCTTTTTCTCAGCATATTAAAAAGAAAATATATCTGACAAATTTCAGAAATGATGTTTACTGCTTGGGACATAGTCCCAAACATTATAGAGTTGATCACTGTATGGGAGAGAGCAAAATCCATGAGATAGTCAGGTGAGAGAAAGACAAGGGGTGGCAAAGAAATCCATGATTCATTCTGAAAAGATGGGTTTTATTAGGGCTAAAGGCAAGGTACAGATAAAGCAGCTAGAAAATAAACTGGGAGGTATACCAGAGATAAGTATAAGGAGCATACTGAAGGGAATCGATATGGATATTTTAGCATAATTTGGACAAATAAAGTAAATACCCTCGTCTCTTAATGGGCAAATAAAGTGTGAAATGTTTTTATCTCCTAGAAACTGAACAGCAAGAAAATATTAATAATTTTAAAGGAACATGCAAATACATAATTTTAATTTTATTAATAGTAAATATAGAAGTGTGCAAGCTACTCTAAATTATCAATGGAAGAATACATATTCAATGCAATTGCAGAAAAACTAAATACGTACAAATTAGAACAGGATAAATAGAAATGAGGTGTGAAAACTTTGATGTTTTACATAATTATTTTAAAATGAGCATTATATTTAGAATGAAAAATGAAATGCCTGTTAGAAAAAGAAATTTTAAAAAATATAACTTTTAATAATTCTCAATAATGATCATGAAAAAACTTCACAGTAACCAATATTAATCAGAAACTATGATTGGAAGGAAAAAATATATAGGCTTTAAAAAAGTATTGAGTGAATTGTAGGTAGCCTCTACATATCCCTATATTAATGCCATAGAACTTCATAAGATGTTCACTACATATTAAAACAGTTTATAATATAAAATATTACATTGTTCAGTGAAGCTTGCCAGACTCAGATCACTGTAATATAGATAATAGAAAATGCACACACCTATATACACACACAAATATCATATTAGCTACCTAAGTCACTCTCAAGACTGAAACTGATTTCTCTCTACAGGAGTTTTGTTTTTGTTATATGAGATATGAGAACTTCTCATCCAACTGACTCTAATTACATAAAGTCATATATACAAAGTATAACTGTTTATTCATTATACATTTAAGAAGGAATATATCTGTAAATCACAATGTCATATTTAACATATACATAAAATGCTTGGAAAATAATTCTAGGAATATAATTTTTAACAAAACTATTATTTGTTGAATCCCAGTATGTACACCATAGTCCAAATGCCAAACAAAATACACATATGAATACAACAGAGTCTTTGGCCTTAATGAATTATCACTATACTTCCACAAGCTAGTAAACACAAAGGAAATTGTCATTAACTTGCATGTGGGTATAAATGCATCTATAAATACATCTTCACTTATGCCAAAATCCTAACAATATTTACTTGTACATTTTGTATACTATACTTTGCTACATGCTGAAGATCAAATAAGAATAAACAAACTCTTCTTTTAGGGCACATAGAGTCAGTATTAATGGAGAGATAGAAATAATGTACACACACATTTTGTTTTCTAAAAAGAATCTCAGCAAATTAGTCGTTAAATCTTTGCAACATGCAACTTAAATATGATGTCCCAACTCATTCCTCTGATCACTATAAATAATTCATGCACAATAAAGGCAGTAATGAATGATGTTGTAACAATGTCTGAGAGAGTTCATTGGTCTGGGTTAAGATTAAGAATATTAAGTCCTGCAATTCACACTTTAAGGAACAAAAATATTCACATTTTTTTCCTTTTAAGACTGTAGATTCATATTTACCAAAGGATTTCTGCTAGATTTGAAAAGCAGATATCTCTGTATATATTTCTAAACTATCTCAGGAAATATGCTAAAGCTAGTGCTTCATTTTTCTACACAAATGCACACACGTACACACACATTTGTTTATTAAGTCTTTGGCATTAGAGAGGCACAGTATAGTCACTTGGAAATTAAGCTCCAATGCTTTTAATGTAGAATATACTCTACTTATTAAACAGATCATTTTTCTGCATAATAAAAAATCAAACTCAGATAAATGATAAAAATTTTAACAGTTATGGCAGAACGAAAATGAGACCATGAGAAACCTAAGGGGCATATGCTAGACAGAGAAATAAAGTTTTATTATGCATGGGCTTAGAGGAGAATCCAGTCTCCAAAACCTGAGCCCTGAGTTTTGGCTTTCTTGAGTTTATAAAGGGACTTTACATGGGCAAATTCCTAAGCAAATGGGCAGGCTGGGTTTACAAAAGCAAAAAGTGCAAGTTTACCTTATCTTCCTAAAGCAGAGGGCCTTTAGGAAGGAAAGAAGTCATTATCTACTTAAAGTTGTGTATTCCAGAAGCACTTATCTTCCTAAGCTTTGAATTTCAGGGAGAAAGGGAGGAGGGGCACTTATTTTATTAAGGCTGTGGGATTCTGCTGAGGGGGAGGAGTAGGGCTGCAGCACTTTCTTCATCATAACTACTAAAGCAAAATGATCCTACACTACCTACATATTTCACTACATTACTCAATGACTGCATTATTTCTTGCACTTCACTGAAATGACCCAGTCTATTCACTAGAAAATATATTTACTTTTATTAGTTCTAACCAAATCTTTTCATTGGAGCTATACTTTCATTAGTACTATATTCTTTCCTGCTTTTCTATCAAGCTATCAGCTGCCATTTCCTGTGTTAGTAAAATTTCGGAGTCCTCATGTCTTAATATCTTAATATTCTACTCTCAGTTTGCTACTAGCTAAGAAAACAGAATGTCTAGGTATATGAAACAACAATTTAATATTTTTCACAGGTTACACGGTGGCATGTACTCACACATCAGTAGTAAGGCAGAAATTTCAGGAGCTGCTCAGATGCATGCATCTTTACTTGCTTCCAATGTCCATGCTCTGAAAAACTGATGTGGTTAAATGACCTCCTAATAGAGTATTTCTGTATACAATACAAACAAATAAGATCTTAACTCACATCACAAATTTCAAGGTTCCAAGTCATTATTTAATTTTTGTTATGCCATTTGAGTTTCCTTTGGTATATTCCCAATCTTTAAAGTAATTGAATACATAAAGCCATTTGTCATGGAGCATTTTTCTATGAATGACCTTCAGGAGAGCATTTTTCACATCTTTATTCCTCAGACTGTAGATCAGTGGATTTAGTATTGGAATAACAATGATATAGAACACATATGCCACCTATGCCTCTGTCAAGAAAGATGTGTTATCAGGCTGTAAATATGTGAATATCAGGGACCCATAGAAGACCGTTACATCCATGAGGTGGGATGCACAGGTGGAGAAGGCTTTCTACCTGCCCACTGCAGACTGGATCCTTAGGATGGCTGAGATGATGGCAATGTAAGTGACTGTGATGATGAGAAAAGAACTAAACAGGGTGAATCCACCTAAGACAAAGATCACCATCTCTGTGCTGAATGCATCTATAAAAGACAGGGCCAAAATAGCTGTGGTGTCACAGAAGAAATGATTGATACCTTTATCACAGAATGCCAAACTGCTTATCACGCAGATGGATGTTAGAGAATTTGTGAAGCCTATAACATATGGCATTATTCCCAGCCAGTTACACACTCTCTGGGACATGACTGCTGAATAGAGTAGTGGATTGCAGATTGCTACTTAGCGGTCTTAGGCCATTGAGCCCAGAAGAAAACACTCACTGCACAACAAACGAACAAAAAAGTACATTTGGACAAAGCAGCCAACAAAATAGATGGTTTTCTGGTTGGATTGGAAATTGACGAGTGTCTTGGGTTTTGCAGTAGAGGAATAAAATATGTCAATGAATGCTAAATTGCTAAGGAAAGATTACAAAAGTGTATGAAGTTGAAAGTAAATTCTGATTAACATTATTAGTCCAAGGTTCCCCAAAAAAGTAAAAAGGTAAATGAAGAGGAACAGCAAGAAAAAGCCAACTTGTAGTTAAGGGTTATTTTCAAATCCAGAGAGGGTGAAGAGTGTCACCTCAGTGGAATTGTATCCACCCATTTATTTCAACTTAGCCCTTTGACTTACCTGTTGAAAAGCAATAACACAAATCAGAGGATTCAAGTTTAAAGACCTAGCAATCTTTAGACCCCACTGAAACTCAAATAATGAGAGAGTAACAAAGAATAGTTATTTAATGCCTAAATTTAGTTGATAGGTTATTTATGATTTTCATTTTTTTTACAGAATTGACATGCACTAATAAAAATTTCCAATTTCACAATTGTGTGAAATTCCTAGCACTTCTAAAGTATTATGTATCTGTAATCATTTGAAGTGATTTCTATTCAAACATATTATACATTACCCACAAATGTTATTGGGTTTAAAAGAATACCCTTCTGTTCCTCTTAGAATATACAAAGCTCATTTGGGATATGAAGCTCCATATTTGTGAGTTTAATGATACCTTGTGTGGCAGTCTTATTTTTTAACACCTAACTGTTACTTTCAGGGTTATTTTAGAAGCAGAACAGTACTCAAATTAACACAGCTAAAAGTTCCTTAGATTCAATAAAGCTTTTTTAGATTTTGTTATAAAATTTTAAAAGTAGAAATATCCTGCTTATTTGACATGTTTATGCTAAATCCTTAGTATACTTTTCTATCATATGCCCTTTCTTTCTCTTGGTGAGCTACAAATAAATAAGAAATAATCTGTGATGTACTTCAAACTGTTTGTGTGTGTGTGTGTGTGTGTGATTAAAATAATAAAGGCACAAATTTCCTGTGATATTAGGTGACACTGAGTTCATTGTCAAACAGTGATTTTTAAGACAAAGATAAAAAGCCTAAAAATAGTAAGATAAAGATTATTTGGTTTGTTGAAATCTGAAGTCTTAGAATTAAAATTATAATTCATCTCTCATTATAGAGAACTTATCTTCTAATAAGACTGACATAAATATTTGATAAATACAATTGACACCAGTATGTGCAGTTAAGTAAAGTTTGTTTCAGACCTGTAATACTACTTGACTAATCCAAAGAGACTTGATGCTATGTTAAGTATACATAACCATATACTTTCCCCATGTTCTCAAGCATTCCTATATATCCTTTCTTTTATTTAGCAAACATTTATCACATGAAGGTGTTTTGTCTTTCCTGTCATAAAAGCAAAAAAAAAAAAAGTTTCTCAATATAGGAAACACATACACAAAAACACAGTTACAGAAAGAATAGAATGATGAAATTAGATTTACCTGAGAATCAGTTGTCCAAAGAAAATCTCTTTTTCAGATATCTTCTTATTTTCAGGTTCATAGTCAAACAGCAAGAATAGGAAATCTTGTGCAACTCTGTGAATATCCACCATTAACTTTTGGCATGTAATCACATTTGCCTCATCTACAATTTGGAATCCTGTGAATTGTCAATATAAGGACCTGGATCTGCTATTATTATTGCTAGGTGCTGCTGCTGTTGTTGATTTTTAGCTATTTCTTATTTCTTATATACTGGACATATATAAATATGATAATGTTGATGAAAAAAATCAGTGTTTTTATGACAGTACTGAGTATTGTGTATATTCCCATCCATTGATAGGGTAGAAATTAAAAAAAACAAATTAACTGTGAAATTTTTTATCTTAATATGACTTCTTGAGAATTAGACTTAATTTTCAACTCAAAACTAGATTTGCATAAAGCATTAATTCTGTTCTTAGTGTGTTTCTAAGCAGTCCCAGAATAAAGAATTTTCTTCTGAAATTTAGTTTGTTAAATAGTCTTATACTAGCATACATCCTCAAATTCCAAACTCTTCTCATAAAGGAATTGGGCAATTAACATCTTTCTTCTCTTGAGGATTGTATTTTCTTAAAGCTCCTGGAATACACTTCCAATGAAAATACTTAGATATGCATATACCTCGCTTATGTTTTTGTTTCAATGTAAATGGCTGCATACATTTGAGAAAGTTAAATGATATAACTTAAAAGCCATGTTTATATGAAAATAAGATGTATAAATACTAATATAAAAGAATATATTAAAATGATATTTTGTAAGCTCACAACTTTTATATACACTTATTGCTTATGTATGTTCATATATGAATGATATACTTTAATAAAATAAAAATAAAGAAATCTAGCAGGAAGAATAAAAGTCAAGTAAAAAAAGAAATGTGATTCATTAGATTTTTTTTGCATATGTGCCTCTGAGCACCCACAAATATACACCAATACCACAACCATCATCGTCAACATCATCATCATCATCAAAATTTATAAACCACTGGAGCTTTTATTATATGTCAGGCATGATTCTCAAAACTGTAAATTTAATCCTATTGCAGACCATGAAGGAGGCAATATTATTTTACCATTTTATTGATGAGGAAACTGAGTCAAGCCTTTTAAAATAACTTGCCAAGTATTCATTAAGTGTTAAATTAAGATTTAAACCTAGATTTCTTGTTTCAACTGCTGATCTCTTTTCTGTACTGTTAAACTATTTTTAAGTATTTTTTGTTATTTTATGTTTTAATTATTATTATCAACATCATCAATACTCTTATTTCACTATAAGTGCCTGTGTGGTCTTGGATCCCAGGTTATTGATCACAGACAAAGGGAATTATATTATTAACAGATATGTACACAATTTCTTTTATAAAACACTAAAACATAGTGAAAGTACATGAAAGAAATACCATTAGAGAATCTCAGATAACTACTCTCTCCAGTTGGGCTTGCCAGATGTCCCTTTTAGCAAGGAGTAGCAAACTTCTATACTTACTGATTTCATGATATTAATATATGTTGGAATTATATTATCATCCATGTCAACTATGAATGAAGACTATCCCTCATATTTTTGATTAATATTTATATATTCATGCTTTTAACTAGCTAGTGAAAATCTTCCAATAATTTGCTGATTTTTTTTACTGTGATAAATGGTAACATTTCTAAATAACTTATTTTTACTTATTTAAATATTTCAACAGAAATTACACTAAGATATAATAAGTGAGAAAACAATCTTGTTGTATAATTAACTCACCAATTTATTCAACAAACAAGTATTGAACATCTACTATATTTTACTAAATGACAGTCACATGTCCAGTAATCCTGACTCTATGAATTTGGATAAGATATTGTTTATCCCCTACAGGATTAACAGTTCTAGAAGAGGAGTTAGATGTGAAACAAAACTTTGCAATCCATTTGTACATGACCATGTGTAGTGGTAGACAAATGGAGGAAGTAATCCAATTTCATCAAGGAAATTATAAAGAAAATCTTGAAAGAGGTGGGGATTCTTGATCTAGGTATTTAAGAATGATAATATTCTAGGGGAAAAGTTTAAACAAAATGTGGCATTAAGGAAAGTGTTTTGATTATAAACTATCTCCTGAGGTAAAATTGGGGATACATTCAAGAGTAACTAGGCAGGCTACAAAAAATGAAAGAAATTAGAAGGCTATTTCAACATTTAAGATTATAGAGAATGTGAGTGCCTGGAGCAAGGTAGCATTAATGTTGATTAAGAACAAAAACGGACAGTTAGTTGAAGAGTATTTGGGAGACAGAAGAAACATGACCTAGTCCATTAAATATTTAGAGAAAGTAAAAGATATCAATTCAAGGTGACTTGCTAGGATTCTGGTTTATGTGACTGAGTATATGGAAACACTGTTATCCAGGCAAAATAATAGAAATTGGGAGCAAGAGCAATGGTGATACTAGTTTTAAAATGCTGAGTTTGCGTAAGAGAAATAATTTTCTTGGTTAGGATATTTGCATTTTACTCACTTTTGGATATAAAATACTCAAATATCTAACAAAATTGTGAATACATCTCTACTCAGACATTCTTAGTTACTGCAATTGGCTTGAGGAACAAATTGCTGTTTAACTGCATGTGCAATTAAAAGAGAGTACTGCACTAAAACTCAGAATGAAATTACTCTCCTAATGAGTAATGAGATCTAATGCAAACAACTTTTTTCTTCAAGATTGGTTTTCTCATTAGGAGCAAAAGACAGTATGTGGTACTATTCAAATCTAAATTTCTTTGATTCTAGAAGAAAAAGGAAGAAAATAAGAGGTCCAATAATTACAGCTTTTTCCAAATTCCTAATTTATAATCTATTTAATAACCACCAGCCGAATGCCTGTTGAAATGACACCCCAAAGCCACATACATAATGATCTGTCTGATGTTCAAACTTCTCTCTACAAAATCTCACTAAATTGTCCATATTTGGGTGAATCTTCCAATTCCGGTGTCTTCATCCTCAACATTACCCCACTTGGCCTTGGGATATTATATACTATAAACCTTAATATAGTGAGTTAAAATTTGTTTCCACATAGCATCTAAGCACTGAAGATATTACTAACGTTATATTTCTTTGACTTGCCTAAATGTTTTAATTTAAAAAATTTTTAATTTATACAATTGTATGCCTTGAAACCATTTAAAACAAATCTAATCACTTTCTCCATGATATTCCTCCAATAAGGCAACTTTTATTTTTGTCCTAAACCCTCACTTCAGTGGTTCTCCAAATGATGTTTTGATTATTCTTGTTACCAGCATCTTATCATAAAAGCTATATTTCTATCAGTACTTTTTTATTACCAGCATGGCATCGTTAACAAAGGCTTTATTAGCAACAAAATCAAGTACATCTCTTAAAAGTTTTGCTATACAGCTAAAGAAATAGACCACTATCATTCACATGCTGCAAAGTTAGTTTAAATTATTGGTTATCTTTAAAAATCATAAAAATCTTGTCAGAAATAGATGGTTAGACAGCATAGGAGCAGATGAAATACATTTTAGGAAAGTCTTTGTTTGACCAGGGCTTCTTATAAAGTTATGTAATTCCTGGAGAAACTGTCTTTGTAATGTAAAATCTTGTTAAGTTTGAAAAAAGTTGACTTTGTGCCCTTTTAGAGGCTGAAACCATTTGGAAAAATTCATACTAACAATTTATAGCTCAAATAAGAAATATTTACAGGTATCTGGGTCCCTTGTCTTTTTTAACAATGTCCCTAGCAATAGCTTTATCTGTAATTTTATGTTCATCAAAAAGCCTATTACCTTGGATTTCATCCCCTAACTTTCATTTAACATACTTTTATTTATGTGATTCTAACACTGAATTTGGTCTAATGATCATTTTCCCAAATCTATTTTTTTTAGGAAAAAGAACAGAGAAACCCTAAGTCCTCAATTTTTTTCTGATGCAATTAATGGATAATTAAGGGAAAATAAAGCAAGATCACTCTTTGTATCTTCATTAATTTTCAGTTTGTTGGTTTTGATTTTTTTTCTCCCTCCTTGAAATTTTTATATATATATTCATTTTTAAATCAATTAGGATATAATAACCAAACTCTTAAGTAAATTCAAAAATTGTATTGTTAAAGGACTTAGGTTTTACATAAATTTTTTGGAAAATAATTTGACTAACTCCCCAATAGTGTGTTTATATATGATTAAGATTAATAGGATTAATAGAGTATTAGGAAGCTATTAAAATAAAAAAACTTAAAGTGAAGTTTATATACAAATAATATCATTATATTATAAATTACTTTGTCAAAATGTAAGATCCTAAGTTCATAATACCAGAAGATGGATATCATGATAGAGCCAATGCAGATATAATTATTAGTTTGTGATAATTCAGAAAGTTGCTATTCCAGGTCATAAGGACTTCCATATTGGGCTATGGTTTCTCTTTTGAAAGCTTGGTTATTTAGTGTGGGGAGTCAGAGATGGGGGAGGCATGGGAGGAGTTTCATCTGGGGCATAGTATAAGGCATATGAATGTGTTCAAGTGTTCAAGGGGCATTGTCGCAGTGGGTGGAGATCCACACAATAACCAAAGAAATATTGAATTCCCTTCCTGGAGAGCTCTGTCATATTCTCTAATGGGACAGCAAGAATCCCCTAAGTACAGGGTCAGTGACAACTGAAGTAGAATGTACTATTGATGGACCCTTGATTGTGATGACTGTACTTATGAAATTGAGACTTAGCATAGTATTATAAGGTGCCTTGTGGAAACACTCTAAATTTTTACATCCAAGAAATAGCTTGGAGGCCTGTTTCTCTGTCCACACAGAGAATTCACCATATCAGTTCCTGCTTATTTCCCTTATCTCCCACCCTGTCTCCTATGTATATCACTTAATGTTTCTGTAATCTTGCTTCTACATTATCAGCCTGGAATTCTTATGATGCGATTTACAACTCTCATACCTCCCTGCTCCCCTGCACCTGCATCCTGACTTTGTTAAAAATCCTGAATAAAAAGCATGCTGGGGTTCAGCTCCAGGGCACAGCTTCTTCAGCTGGTTTCCCTTGACCTCGCTCAATCTCCGCATTAAGAGTAATTTCATTGTGCCATCGTGGGCTCTGCTGGACAGACTCTCACAAAACTTTGCAGGACACATTCCAGCAAGCGGTGACCCCGACGTGATTTGGACCAGGTGTGCAATGGGCACATTAAAGGGACAAAACGTATCCGGATAACTCATCGGAAAGGTAAGGGAACAGCAAAGCCCACTTGGGACATTTGCCTGCATGTCAAGAATTCTGTCAAGGGTATTATCTATTTCATCATGGGTTCAGAACTCTCAAAAGAGCAAAAGGTTTTTGTTAAAATCACTCAGCAATTACAAAAGCCAGCTAACTGTACGGTAAAAGAAACTCAACTATTCACTTTATTAAAGTTAGTTGGAAATTTCTGCCCATGGCTTCCCAACAGAGGAATGTTAGACTTAAAATTATGGGAGCAGGTAGGAAAAAATCTAAAAAGAAAATTTGAACCGGGAGAGAAAATTCCTGCCTCTGCTCTTATAACCTGGAGCCTAGTAAAAACAGCTTTATGCTCACTTTGCAACCCTTCCCAATCTACTGCTCCTCCAGAGCAGTCCCCACCAAAAGTTCTATAGCTTTAGACAAAGAAGAAGCTCTGCTTCATCCTCTCTCTCCACCTCCTCCCCCAGCTCCTCTTAAGAAATCCACAATTCCTAAGGAAGAAGAAACTTTACTCCTGCTTACTCCTCCTCCACCCTCTGTCTTCTTGGAAACTCAGACACCTACCCAAGCTATGAAAGAGTGCTTAAAAGAAGCCCTTGAGGCTGGAGAATGCCACACTTTCCCCATGGCTCCCCAAAATGGACAGCCACAGTATGAATCACTTCTCTATACAGTCCTTAGAGAGCTGAGGAGAAGTATTAATGAAAATGAACTTCACAGGTTCATTTTCTAAGGGGATCTCCACTGCTAATGGCTATCAAACATGCTCCTGGGATTGGAAAGTTCTTGTAAAAACTATTGTTACCACAGCTCACTTTACTGTTTGGCATCTAGAATATCAAAAAAGCTGCATGCAATAAGCAGAAGTGCTGAATAAAGCCTTTATCAATGAGATCATGCTTGTAAGAAAACATTCTGCTGAAAGGTTAACTAAGATAAGGAAAACATTTGAGTAGCCTCTCTGTAAACCCACTACTGCCTATATGATAATGTGTCTGTGGGCAGGTGGGGGCTAATAAAATTCAACTGCTGAAAGAGTAGGAAAACTTGGCAGCACAGTTTCAAAACAAATCCTCAAAAGCAGCAAAATCAGAGATGTGTTTCTATTGATTTATTGTAACTTGTTTTATATTTGTCTGATCAGTGTCAGTGTATATTTTGATACCTCAGGATGATAATATTAAATTGATAAATGAAAAATATTAAAAGAGCTTTATTCAAATGGCCAAAAATTAAATAAGCACTTATATTAATCAATAAATATAAATAATAATAAAAATAGTTATAACCAAATTGAATCATTATTTTGACAAATTTGTTTAATCTTGATGGTAATTGTATATTGTAAAGGGTTTGCTTGGAAACAGTTTCAAAAATCATTTTGGTAACTAATGTACAGAAGGTATATAGAATGTGTTTTTATTATTAAGGAAAAAAGAAGTAATTTTGTCCTAAGATAAAATGACTGGTTATTAAGAAAGATCAAAATGTGGGACAAAATCTGAATGAATACAGAAAGTGCATGGAAAATGAATTTTTGTGGTCAGAGTTAAGTAAGATTTAATGAGTTTATCTATAAAGTTTTGAAAGTTTTAATATCAAATAGTATACTGATAGAAAGTTTTTTGTAGTAAGGGTTAGGTAAGATCAGATAGGTTTATCTATAATGTTTTGAAGGCTTTAGTATCAAATAGTATACTGATACAAAGTTAAAATTTGTCCTTTCTCAAAGTTTCTTAAATCATCAGTCTGTTTTAGTAAAGGTTTATAAAGTGTTTTCCTCCTGAATAATCAGTGTGGAGAAAAGGAAGTCTGTTTTTATCAAATTAGCTTCTTATATTTTAACCTTACCATTTCTTTGGAGAAACAAGTTTTATGACTTTTAGAAGAACATAATGTTCAAACCTGCTTTGTCAAAATCAAATCCTGAAAAGTAGCTTTTTATTTCAAATTAGTGCAAAAGATTTCTTCTCTCACCTTGAAAAAAGGTAAAGTAATAAAATAGTTGGGTTAATTTGATATGCTATAGTCTGAGTGGAAAGTGTTTAAAATTGTTATAAAATTAAAAGGAAATTCTTTAACCCTCTGTTAATTAAAGTTGTACAAATAAAATGTTCATATAAATACTTAAAAAGTGTAAAAATTTAACAATGTTTATGTGTCACAGAAACAACCTCCTTTCCTAAAAATCAAGAAGCTGATGCTTTAACTCATGTTTATCTGATTTACCCCACCTCTGCTAAAGAAGCAGCTTTATAGCTGCAGAAATAAAGCAGCCATTAGGGGCTGCCAGGGGTACTGTGTAACAGTAAATTATACTAAATTAAAATAACACCACTGCAGTATGCAACAGTCCCAAATATTGCTCTCTTGTTGCAAAAAATTAATATCTAGTTACATCACTATCGCTTTGTTTTGGAACTTGCTAAGGATTTCTTTAGTATCTCCTTAGTCATGTCAAGCCAGCCCACATTCCCTTTTTGGTTAAAAAAAAAAAAAAAGCAAAAAATAAAGAAGTTTAAATTTGACACTGTGTCACAGCCCCAGTTCCAATTAAAATGCTAACAGCAGAATCAATTCAAGTATTAAGATTACAAGTTAATGTACTGCCCCACAGCCCAAATAAAATAATAATAAAAATAATTTGTTGTTGCCTGTGCCTCAAACTATACAAGATAGAGAAAATAAAGTCATTTTAATCATGCTACTAGCTTATATAACCTCACGGGTTAGGAATCTTAACCTATAAGAAATAAAAGTTTATTCATTGGATGTTGTAGCTGTTGGACAGTTTGAAGTAATTATGAATTCCAAAAATAGATATTGGATCATGCTTGTAAAATGGTCTGCTAATCTAGGCATGATTCAGTTATGATTAGGGCATTAACTGGGCCACTTCAGTAGGGCATTTGAGCCCCACCCCTTGGTGGGTAGGTTATTGAAGATAAAAGACACAGCAAAGGAGAGTGTTGAAGCAGTTTTGATGTTGACAGTTTCACAGCTGTCCTTGTGGAGAGAAGCGAAGCCTAGAAAGCCTCATAGTTTACAGATGACCTTGTGGAGGAAACAAAGGAGCTAAGCCTGAAGAGAAATGGAGCCCCAGGAAGAGAGGAACCCAAAAAGTCTGAACCCTGGCAAACATTGGCAGCTGTCTTGCTCCAACACATGGCAGTGGACTTTGGTAAAGGAAGAAATTTATGCTTTATGGCCCAGTAACTAAGCTTCTACCCCAAATAAATACCCTTTATAAAGACCAACTGATTTCTGGTATTTTGTATCAGCACCCCTTTTGCTGACTAACACAGATGTCATCTAGTTAAAAGTCTTATTATTATTTGTTGTTATATGATCTACTATAATTATGAATAAAATGCTTAAATACTAATAAAAACTTTAATAATATAATACATTACATGCTTAAGTAATTTGATAACTTGTAAGTTACACATAAGCATATATTATTAAATGTATATGTTAATATCTTCTTTTGAGTTTAAACAATCCTAAAACTCAATGTATTAAGAAAAAATTTAGTAGGTATTATTCAAACCTAAAAGTGAAACATCATGCAAGAAACTTTGTTAATCACCAAACCAATGCCTTGCTAGTCAGGCATGTTTTAGGAGGAATAATAAGAACTAAAACAGTGAGCACATCAGGGATGTTTTATAACTCATAAAAACAAATAAGTGCATTACAAAAAATGTTGTGTTTCTCCCTAAGAAAACTGGCCACTCTCTCAGGGAACAATGCATCAACCTTAGAACATACTGCCCAGAGAGTGTTGTGTTCCTTCCTGAGATGGCTAACTACTTCCTTTGGAATTGACACAGTGCTCACAAGTTAACATCTATAGTATCAAGTTCATTAATCATAAACAAAGTAAAAAGATAGTCCCTAATCAAACCAGTTAAAGCCCCACCCTAGGAGAAGTTGCTCTACACAAGTGTTTTCAATCAAAACTCTAGTATCAGTTTCTAATTCAAAACTCCCCAACCAAAAGCTGAAAGTTAGTAGGTTCATATGTGAAACTGCTCTATTTATCTGTCATTCTATAACTGTGTTCAATATTTAATATTTTATTTGATTATGTTATTCTTGTTTCTCACTCTAATTGTCAGTATAAGCTTATTAAACTAGATATACATATTTGTAAAAACTATTGTTGTATATATCCAGGACTGTAGCCAAAAATAAGCCAAGTATATCAGTGTTTCCCCTGGTTTGATAAGCATGTGAATGTGTGTATACATATTGTAAAAGATTGGAATATAACAGTTAAACCCTTGTTTACAAACAATCCTTCACTTATTTTATATTCTTTCAATTATTAACAAAAATTCACTAACTAAATATCAATAAAAAGTCCTGCCACAAAGAATGCTCAATAGCCCCACTGTGTGTCAATATTATGTCTTTCAGGCTTTACACCCTACTCATTCTGCCCTCCCACAAGTATGTATTTATCATTATATGGATAATATCCTTATTACAGTCCCCTAAAAAACACTTTTAATACAACTCTATAAACATCTCCAAAATTCCCTTACTCAAACTAGTTTCCAAATAACCCCTAATAAAGTTCAATTAACTCAGCCTTTAAAATATTTAAAATACATCATGTCATCTAAATCAAAGAAACAAAAAAGGGAGAGTATGGATACATCCCCTAGAAATACAATAGCCCTAGCACTATATACTTCAAATTTTTAAAATTGTGATAAAGGTGGTCTTTCAGCAGCTGAAAATCATTTCTCCCCTCATCAGGAGAGTCATCAAATACAAGCTAAAATTCTGTACAAAGAATGTTCATAATGTGGGAGAGAGGGTATGCTTGTGTGCTTACACCAACAGGCCCCCAGTGGCTACCAGCAAAGAATGTGAAGCTATGGCATGACCTGGAAGGATCACCCGTTCAACCCAGCACCGTGGATGGAGAAGATAATGATGGAGGAACAAAGGAATTCCTGGACACAATCATGCCAAAACATTATCCAAACTCAGGGAGTAACTTTGGGTAGTCTTAAACAAGCAAATCTAAAACATATATTGGTATGCTTATTACTTTCATTTCAGCCATTAACATAGCTGCCACTGCCACCACTGTGGCAGTCACCTTAACAGAATCTGTTCAAACTGCTCATGGTGTTAATGAAATCATGACCAATGTCACCGATGAATTTTTAACTCAAACTCATATCAATAATAATAGACTTATCAAACTTGATGCTTTAGAACCATCTATTATTTGGATAGGTGAAAAACAACAAGCTCTGTTTACTAAACAAGATTTGCAGAGTGACTCAGAACATGTTAAAATTTTTGTCACCCCTTTGCCTTGGAATAGCTCCCAACTTTCTTGGGAACAAATTAAATCTCACCTTCAAGGAGCCTTCTCCTCCCATTTACAGGGAGAAGTACTGGCTCTCCAGTAATGCCTAGAACATCAACTATCTCAAATACAACTTCTTGGTCAGCAAAAGTGTTTCAAACACTTAATCATAATTTACAGTGATTAAATCCCTCAAATTGGTTTCATGGCCTAAACATATGAATCTGGAAAATATCTCTCATGGGAATAATCATACTTTTTGTTTTGATATCAATTCCTAGATTAATAGGCCAGGCTCTTTCTCGAGTTTATCATGCTGAACAGAAAATCATTACCCTGGCCAGTGCTTCATCTCTCTTGCCTCACACCTCTGGAAATCAAGAACAAAGAAACAAAAGGGGGGAAGAGAAAACACCTTTGGTTAAAACACCTTTGAATTAATTTTTCACCCCAAGGTCTCCTTTCCCTCCTTCTCCCTTACATACCTATTTCCCTGACTCTGTGACCCCTTTTTCTTCCTGCACACAGTTTTTTCCAGTTTCCCCCCTTCCCATTGTTCCTATCATAATCTGGAGGTGTCCTGTACACGCCCCACTGGTAAGGTTGCCTTGTGCCATGAGCCTGGCATCCCTAGGTTGAGTAGGCGTTCTAAGAGCTGGTGTTGAACTGTCTGTTTCCTGCCCAGTGCTGGACCCTCTCTGCATTAAAAATTTGGGTTCCCTGAAACCAGTGACCAGAGCTGAGTTCCCACCTATGGGTGAGGAAGTCCCAAGGATGGTGCTGGGTGTGGAGGCCATGGAGGCACAAACTCTCAACGGACACTTCACCCTGCTTGGCCCTGGATGACTGCTAGCCAATGACTGGTAAGATTCTTCAGAAAAGTAACAACCTAAGACAGGCACAGTCACAGAGGGCCAATTAGGAGATAATTTAAGGGCCTACAGAGGTAGGGCACTGACCCTCACCCCTCCCAAGGAAGGTCTCTTGCTACTATGGCTATATTGTTTCCCACACACAGCCCTGTTCAGAACCCAGATAGCAGACAGTGACCTGACCTTGCTATTACTATCAAAATTTGTCTCCTTTTTATTTACTTTGAACTATTGGGAAGGGGGCAGTTTTTATAAAGGACTGTGTCAGGATACTTTTTCTCTCTTTTCTTCTTGTTTAAACACAAAAGAGGGAGATGTGGAAACCCTCTAAATCTTTACATCTAACAAATAGCTTGGAGGCCTGTTTCTCTGCCCACACAGAGAATTGACCATATCAGTTCCTGCCATAAACAAGAACTTTCCTGCTTATCTTATCTCCCTTATCTCCCACCCTATCTCCTATGTATATCACTTAATGTTTCTGTATTCTTGCTTCCCCATTATCAGCCTGGAATTCATATGATATGATTTACAACCCCCATACCTGCCTGCTCCCTTGTACCTGCATCTTGACTTTGACTGTAAAAAATTCTCAGTAAAAAGCATATTGGGGATCAGCTCCATGGCACAGCTTCTTCAGCTGGTTTCCCCCTGAACTCTCTTAACTTCCATGTTAAAAGAAATTTCATTGCACCATCGCAGGCTCTGCTGGACAGACCCCTGCAAAACTTTGCAGGATGGTTTCCAGCAGTACTTAAGAGTTACCTCCTGAGAGCATCTTTGTTGCTCAAATGTGGCCTCTCTCTAAGCCAAAACTAAGCATATAATTGCATTACTTCTCCCCAGCATGGTACATGACTCTGAGGATGAGCGTCCTTGGTACCAAGGGATTACTAGCAAGAGCCAACTAGCAATGCAACTGGAAAAAGACCTTGACCAAAAGGGGAAAGGGTGAAGCCAAATGAGTTTATATGGCTAAGAGATTTCAAAGCACATCGGGAGGTCATTTCAGAGGTTGTGCTTATGCACGTGTCACCAGGAACTCATTGACTGCCAAAGTAAATATTACTTCACATAGCTGGGCTCCTGAGGGATCTGGACACATCCAGAAACTATAGACAGGGCAGACAGCTCAGGAGTTTGGTGCCCTGCCAATGGGCCCTACTTTGGAATTTATACTCCCCAGTGTGATAGAGTTGGACTCAGTTGTGTTTTCCCTACACATGGCTCTGTTGCCCCTCTATCTGAACCTGTAGTTAGTACTAGAGTTGATAGTTGTTTGTCCAAGAGACTTAAATCTTTGGGTTGCCTATGTGCCAGTTGGGCCCTGAATCTCAACAGACTTGCAAGTCCTACTCTCCAGTTCATTGGATCCACCCAGGACAACTAACAAAGAGATGATGTCTGACAATGACCATCTCAAGGAACAGAGAGAATCTGCAACTGCAAGCCAGAAAGTCCTATCCATCTGCCCCATAGGATCTAAATCGCCTCTCATTTAGAGGTTGAGTGGGCATCACCATCACAGAATCCTCAAGATTGGAGAATTGGACAATGGACTAGAGTAGACTTACAGTTGTTCTACTGTAGACTTGTGATCTTAGAAATGGAAGAACTTTTATTATGAATGTGGAGGCAGTGGCCATTGGAGATTCTGAGGGGAGGGTGAAGGAAAAATAGGTGTAATTTGGGGACATTTTCAGGACTGGGGAATTATTCTAAATGATGTTGCAATGACAGACACAGGGCATTATATATCTAGTAATAACTTGCAAAAATGTGTGTCAGAGAATGTAAACTGCAATATAAAGTGTAATTATTGCTTAGTGGCAATGCTCCAAGATGTGTTCATCAATTGTGGCAAATGTACCATATTAACGGAGGTGGTTGTTGATATGGGAAAATGTGGGAAGGCTAGAGAGTAGGGCATATGGAAATCCCCTATATTTTTGTGTAACATTTATGTAATCTAAGTTTCTTTAAAAAATTTTTAAAGTAGATATTTTAAAAATTTGGTTATAATAATCACATCCTATCAAAGTATATGCATATGCTAATGTGGGGACATGAGACCAAAATATTTGACAAATGGAATTATTCCTGAAGAAAATCTGGGATTCTTAGAAACAGTGAAATAAAATGTGCTTTAACCCATTTTGTTACACATTTACATGAATTTAATTGTTAGGCAAGAAGACAAAAATGCCATAGACTTTTGTAGATATTATCAGATAAGATTTATTGCTATGCACTAAATATTGTTGCATTTTGTAGAAATATACATTTGTCACAAGCCCTAAATTATTGTTTACTATATATTGATAAGGTGTCATTTAACAATGGTTGTTTGTTCTCCTAACAATTGGGATGATGAAAATGGGGCTGGAATGAATTTTTGATGCATGACTAAGTGAATAGAATAACAAAAATCATATGGGTTTGTGGCTGAAAATGAGCAATATAGGTGAAAATTATCAAGTTTTTTAAAAAGCCATCAGCATTTTCAAACTGTTACACTTTTTGTAATAGTTTATAATGTTTTGTTGAAGTTTCCTGAAGGCTATTTTTAATAAATCCCATAGTATTTTTGAATAGAATACATTTGCATTGTTATTTTGGTATATCCAATAAAGAACTGGAAAAAGAGAAGATGCCATATAAAAATTAAAAATTATTTTAAATTAAATATCCTAGTTTTCACATTTCTAAAAAAATATTGCATACTAGAGAAATTTAGGAAGTTCTGTTTGTTTATGTAGAAAGGAGAGAAGGCCTGTGTACATTTATATGATTATATGCAGGTTTAAATTTTAGCTCTACAACATTGGTGTTGTCTGATCTTGGATAAGATTTTACTTCTTTCTTTACTCACTTGTTAAATGGTTCAGCTCTCAGAAGAAGGAAGATTGAGTGCATTCTCTGTAACCAATTCCCTATCAATTTTATGTGTGTGTGCATGTGTGTGTCTGTGTTGTGTGTTTGTGTGATTGTCTACCTACTAGTTCTTCTATATTCTTTTACCAAACTGACAATCATATTTTATAACTAATCAATCCAGAGCAGATTAATATCAATTGATTACATATGAAATTAATAGAGATTCAAAATAATATTTAGGGCATATAATCAAACACACACATATTTTTCTAAAGTCAATAATGAGTATATCTCTTCACATAAGCATCTTTGAAAATAACTTACATTTTTCATCCACATCTCCTGTACTTATGCGCACAATGAACCTACCTATAATGCCATTACATATTCTTCAAGTAAGTTTCTGCTTGAAAAATTCATGTTCTCTGTGCAAACATTTTTCTCTTAAAAATTTTTCTCATTGCTTCTTTGGTCTCTCTGTTTCTCACACTATATATCAGAAAATTTAGTATTGGCAGCAACAGAGTATAAAACACAGATAGGATTTGGCTCTGTCCTGTGGGTAGCCAGAACTGGTTCCAAGGTAAGTAAATATTATTATTCCAGAGAAGAGAGACACCACTCTCAGGTGGGAGGCACATGTGGAGAAGGCTTTAAATCTGCCCCTTGCAGAGCATAGCTTCAGGACAGTGAAAAGGATATGAAGATAGGAAATGATCACTATCAGAAAGGTGATCATGGATATCAGTCCAGAGAGGACAACAAATAAAACCTCACTGTGCTGGGTATCAGAACAGGAGAGTTTAAAGAGCCATGGGATATCAGAGAAATAATGGTTAATGACATTAGGCCAACAGAAGTACAGACTGAGCAAACCACTCAGATGGGTGAGAGTTGGCACAACCTGTTAGGTAGGAAACAGTCACAAGGTAGATATAGAACATAAGAGTCAGGAGACCTGTGTAGTGAAGTGGGCGGCAGCATGCAATGTACCGATCATAAGCCTTGGCAGCCAGAAGGAAGCATTCACTTGTGGGAACATGTTAGCAAAGATGAATACTGAATGAGGCATCCCTGGTAAGAGATAGCTTTCTGTCATGCTAAGAAGTTCACCAGCATTTTTGGAATAAAGACTAAAGAATAGCAGAAATCCAAGAAAGCAAACTGACTGAGGAAATAGTACTTGGGGGAATGGAGCCAGGAACTAGCCAGAATTATCGTGAAAATGCAAACGTTGCCCACCACAGCGATGAGATAGAGCAGGAGAAACAGCACAAAAAGGACTGAGGGGAAGCAAGCAGAAGTGTGGCTTGCCAATCTAGTAAGCTTAAGCCTGTAGTTGGTACCGCTACTGGCCAAGCAGGGCGGCTGGAACGGGTGACAACGCCCTCGGCCTGGTACGGGTGATATCACCCTCTCTTGCCCTATTGCCCACTTGCTGTTTGTCTCCCCCCCGTTTTTTCTTTTTGCTCCTGCCTCACTCTTATGTCCCTCCTACTTTCTTACCACACCCCACCCACTTCCCTACCACTATATAAGATGTGAGCTTCCGCAATAAAGCAGACTGTGCCATCAGCCTGTCTCCGTGAACATCATTCACGCCATCCTTACCTCCATTCCGGGCAACATTTGGCGCCCAATGTGGGGCACCCTCCGGTCTTACTTGCTTATTTTCTAATGTTCCACTATCTTTTTCTCATGCTTATCGCTGTTCTTGCCATTCTCTTCTGTGCCATTCTGGCCATTGTAGCTCCGGCTGACTGGTCTTTGGCAGACCGTACCTTCCTTGCTATAGCCTTTCTCTTCATAATAGCCTCTGTCACAGCGCTTGCTTACTTCGAATTTTAATTCTGAGAACCACAACTACTCGAGCCACCAGCTCCAGCGAAGGACCTACAGGCCACCAACTCCCAGGTAAGGACCCCCGCCCATATCATGGGCCCCAACCTTTCTAAAAAGCAGCACCCGCAGGTACGGGCTCTTGTTGCGCTCTTGGATTGCTACAACTGTCGCGTAACGATAAAGCAGTTGCAGAAATACTGGGATTAAATACTCCCAATCAATCCCTGGCTATCTACAGCCAACCTATGGGACCCAGAGACCTTCCGATTGCTCATTGATCGAATAACTTCGGCAATAGAGCATGAGAATAAAAGATTCCTTCCTGGACTTATCCCTACATTAATTACCATTCGAGCTTGCCTTCAAGGCAACAAACCACCTACAGCAATATTTTCTGTGGATTCTGAGGAAAAGGAAGAGAGAGATAGCACCTCTTTAGTTCTTCAGTATAATAATTTAGTTGAGGAAGAAGAATCAAACGAACTGAAATGGCATAAACAACAAAATGGCGCACTTCCGCCTTCTTCCTCAGAGAAACCTGGTAAACAACAAAATGGCGCACTTCCGCCTTCTTCCTCAGAGAAAACTGGTAAACAACAAAATGGCGATTTCCCGCCCAAGCTGCCAGTGCCATCTTGTTCTAACGAACAAAGACCGGAAGGGTTATACCCAACACTTCCGTCACTTGCCTCATATGCTCAAGCTGAAACTGAAAGCAGCTCAGACAATGAGGCAGACGATAAGCCAATAAATAAACAAGAGAAATCAAGGGACAAAATGTCTAGTAAAAGGGAAACAAAAACCCCTCAGTTCCACCTGCCTCAAAATCCATTTACCATTCCACAACAATCTCCAGACTCTATGCTTGCTATGTTCGGTCAGATTCCCCCTAAAACAGGTGCATTTGGCCAATCTGGATTTTCTTTTGGACAGGCCGACCCCCCTACTCAGGCACTCTTCCAAGCGCTTTGTTGACTGAGAGACCATAATAATCGACACTGGAATTGTTATTTTATCCCCGAGCCTGATCAAACCCCCAAACAAGATGAGAGTCCAAATACCCAGATTTTTCCCATGAATATTAATGTAACACCCCAGAGACCACTTCCTTGGTACCCTACAGACCACAAGGAGATACAAAGACTTAGAAATGCAGTAAAAGAGGATGGGTTTGGCAGCCCGTATGCCCAGCAGCTCTTAGAAAATATTACAATTAATCTTAATATCCCCAAGGATTGGCTTGATCTAGCTAGAGCAATCCTCACACCAGGACAATTCATTAATTGGAAAGCCCATTACCAAGATCAATGTGAGCAACAAGCAGAGATAAACATCCATAATAATGTTGCACTGAATCTTGACTGCCTTATGGGCCTCGGCCAATACTCTAACCCAGCCGTATATACCCAAGCACCAGCAGTTTACTGGGACCAAGTTCGACAGTGTGCCCTAAAAGCCTTTAAAAACTGTTCAGCAACAAAAGCTGAAAAATTCACCAAACTAGTACAAAAAAAAGATGAGGACTTTTCCGCCTTTGTCTCTAGAGTTCAGGAAGCATGTGCTAGAAAAGTTGACAACCCCCAAGCACAGAAAGCACTTGCTAAAGAGCTTATCCTTGGCGGAGCTAACACAATTTGCAAACAGGCTATTAATCCCATTCGTACTTCTTCCATACATGATTGGATTTTGCAGTGCCATGACCTTGATCAAACCACCCAGGTCTTGGAAACAACATTGGCCAATTCCTTAGCCCAAGCATTAGCTCTTAACAGCACTTGCTTTCGATGTAACAAGCCAGGCCATTTTGCCAAGGATTGTCCCATAAACATAGCCAATAGAAGAGAAGAACTAAACAATAGGCCTACTCAAAGAACAAAACCTCGTACTCCGTGCCCTAAATGCCAGTGAGGTTTTCATTGGGCTAGAGACTGTAAATCAAAAACCAATAAGGAAGGCCAGCCTTTAAACTTCTTGGGGGGCAGGTCTCAGCCCCGTCTGCAAGAGACCAAGGGACTAATGCTCACAAAGCCATAAAATGGACAATCCCTATCTATCAAAGCAGACCCACTCTTACCTTGAAAGTTAAAGACCAATGGTACACAGGGACGCTAGACTCAGGAGCAGAAGTCAGCTGCTTCCCAGAATTATATGCATTCATCACTCCACCAAAACTGGGCCCCCGGTCCAAGGAGCAACAGCAGAAGGTCTTTCCCTCCAAGCCGCTCTTCTCCTCCCATGGGAAGATGCAGAGGGACTTTCTGGACTATTTCAACCCTTATTTGTCAAAAACCTAATAACCATACTTTGGGGAAGAGATATACTCGAACAGATGGGAACAGCTCTCACCACGCAGCCCCCCCAAGCATAGAGGCCATTGCTCGAATAGAACAACTAAAACCCATTCGTCTTGACTGGGACACAGAGGAACCCGTATGGGTAGAGCAATGGCCCCTACCATCCCATAAATTATCTGCCTTACACGAGTTGCTAGAAGAGCAGTTGCAACTTGGTCACATAGAAAGCAGTTACAGCCCATGGAACACCCCTATCTTTGTAATTCACAAGAAGGGTAAAAATACATTCCGCCTCCTCCATGACCTAAGAGCTGTAAATGCTCACATAAAACCCATGGGCTCACCCCAACCAGGCCTTCCTCATCCATCCGCAGTACCTTTAGATTATTACCTTCTTATATTGGGCATAAAAAACTGTTTCTTTTCCATTCCCCTACATGAAAAGGACAAAGAGAAATTTGCGTTCTCGTTTCCCCAAACAAACAATCAAGGCGCTAATGCTCGCTACCAGTGGAAAGTACTCCCACAGGGTATGAAAAACAGCCCAGCAATATGCCAAATCTATGTCAATTATGCCATCCAACCTCTTATCAGCCAATAAAATTATAAAAATTACCCCAGCGGCCAGAGCAGTCATTACCAAAGTCTCTGAACAAATAAATGAGGCAGCAAACCAACGCTATCTACCTGTAGAACCTATTCAAGCCATAGTCCTCTTAACTCGAGGAGCCCCCACGGGAACATTATGGCAAAATGAACCCCTACTGTGGTCACACTTAGCTAAATCTCATACTTCAAAAATATTCCCACTCGCACAGGCAATTATTCAGCTAGCTCAAAATTTAGTGCGCCTAAGTATCCATACTTATGGCGTCGAACCAGCCACTATCATCTGGCCATACTCTAAAGACCAAACTACGATTCTGGCTCAAACAAATTTGGAATTCCAAACACTCCTAACCAGCTACACAGGGCAAATAGATAACCACTATCCCAATCATAAGATTCTACAGGGACTCATGA
>JAQZBX010002311.1:55937-73331 GCA_029593785.1 Cabassous unicinctus | reverse complement strand
ATGAACATTGTATGCAAATATCTATTTGAATCCATGCTTTCAATTCTTTTGGGTATATACCTGGAAGTGGAATTGCCAGGTTCTAAGGGAATTCCATACTTAACTTTTTGAGGAGTCACCAAACTATCCACTGTGGCTGTACCATTTTACATTCACACCAACAATGAATGATTGTTCCTATTTTCCCATATCCTCTCCAACACTTGTTTTTTTCCTTTTGTTTAATAGGAGCCATTCTAATCAATATGAAATGGTATCTCATTGTAGTTTTGTTTTCCATTTCTGTAATGGCTAATGATGTTGAGCATATTTTCTTGTGCTTAATGGCCATTTGTAGATCTCTTTTGGAGAAATGTGCCTTAAAGTCTTTTGTCCATTTTTAAATTGGGTGGTTTGTATTTTTGTTGAGTTGAACGATTTCTTTTTATATTCTGGATATTAAACCCTTATCAGATATCTGGTTTTCCAAATATTTTTCTCCACATCTGTAGGTTGTCTTTTTTCATGAAATTTTTTATGGAGGTCATATATATGATAACCCCCAAAATATTAGCTAAATTCATAAGATTGATGGATTCATAAATTTGCAGTGAACTTTTTCAGAAATTGGATATTTGCTATCTTAAGTTACTAGTCACATCTGTAATTCCAAAATGAACTCTGATATTTGACAGAGGTACTTGTTTTGTCCCCAATTATCATTTTCACCATTTCTTTGGCAGCAGTTTTGGGAAGTGTATCAACAATGACTTCAGCAGCTCTAACCTTTGCAATTTTACAATTAAACATTAAAATTAAATTTAAAATATGGCTTCTATAGCTTTTGCATTTTAAGCCCTCTGCACACTATGTTTAAAAATTTTAAATTAATTTTTTTTGATACAGAAGTTGTAGGTTTACAGAAATATGCATAAAATATATAAAATACAGATTTCCTATATACCACCTGTTTTAGTTTGCTAGGCTGCTGAAAGCAGGTACCATAAAATGGGTTGGCTTTTAGCAATGGGAATTTATTAACTTACAGTCTTGAGGCTGAGAAAAATGGCCAAATCAAGTCGTCATCAAGGTAATGCTTTCTTCCAGAAGATTGGCACCTAGGAATCCTTGAGTCTGCTGCCACATGGCAAGGCACATGACTGAGCCTGCTGATCTCTCCCTACTCTTCTGTGTTTCATTGCTTTCAGCTTTTTTGCTTCCGTACCTTTCTCTCTCTGTCTGAATTTAATTCTATTATAAAGGACTCTAGTAAGAGGAAGGCCCACTCTGGGTCACGGCTTAATGGAAGTAGCCTCATCAAAAGATCCTACTTATAATGAGTCCACACCCACAGGAATGGACTAACTTTACAAACATACTTTTCTGGGGTACATGCATCTTTAAACCACCACACTCCACATTCTGGACCCCAAAGAGACATGTTCTTTCCATATACAAAATATATTTATTCATTCACAATATCCCAAAAGCCTTAAATCATTTCAGAAACAATATTTAGTACAAAGTCTCATCAAAATCATTTATAGGTGTCGTTTGTCCTGGGGCACAGTTCCCTTCTGTCTGTGGACCTGTGAAAGCTAGAGAACAAGTTATATGCTTCCAATATACAATGAAAGGGCAGTCATAGGATAAACATTCCCATTCCAATGGGGAGAAATTGGAAGGAAAACAGGGGTCACAGATCCCAAACAATTTGGAAACCCTGCAGGGCATACTCCATTAGAGTTCAAGGTCTGAGAGTTATTTATGGAATAATGTTTTGTTCTCTGGGCCTGATGGAGTGGTAGCCCCACCCTTTCCAAGTACTTGCACAGCGGCCATGCTCTCCTTGAATACTGGGGTACTGCTTTCTGCAAATATTGGTGTAAAGGTTCCACCTTTGTCAAGCATGGGGATGGCGGCCAGACTCTAGACTCCATCCTCATCAAACAATGGAGTGGTTGCCAGTCTCTGCAATCTTCCAGGCATCTGAGATTGGTAACACTGTCCCTGTATAACAGGGTGCATGGCCTGCTCTCTCCAAATGCTGGGGCATAGTCATCCTTTCCATATACATAGGTGGGCTTGTTCTCTTGGCCAGAGAAGATATCTTCAATCCAGTCCTCAGCTTCCAAAGGTTCTGCCTTTGAAGTCATTTTTCCTTCAATCTGTCCCTTTTCTGTCCCTTTTAGTCCAGGCTGTCAGTGGTTCCATTCATACAGATCTCACTTGTTGGTTTTGCATGTAGTACACAGGGGTCCAAACCATCAGACAACAGGGCTTTCCACAGCTCCTTCCTGGGTAACTGCATTTCCAATCCCGACTTGTGCTGAAATGGCTGGCTGATTCCATGTTCAGTTAAACCCTCACAAGGAATACTGTTCTCTGGGGAGTCATTTTCTGGAAGCTCAGAATTTTCCAAACCATCAGTTTCTGTTTCTTTGTGCCCTGGAGTTCAGTTTTCAACTTATCCCTTTCCTCTCGCATTTTACTATAAGCTGTAAGGAGAAATCAGGCTTCACTTTCCACATTATTTTGGAAATCTCCTCAGCTAAATATCCGAACTTGTCACTTTCAAATCTGCCTTCCATTTGACACCAGGACCCTATTTTGTCATGTTCTCTGCCACTTTAAAGCAAGGGTTGCCTTTCTTCTAGTTTGCAGTAACAAATTCATCATTTCTGTCTAAGACCTCATTAGTAGTACCTTTAGCATCTATATTTCTACCAACAGTCTCTTCAAAACAATCTAGGACTATTCTATCAAGCAACTCAGTTCTTCCAGCTTCTATCCATTTCCCAATTATAAAACCATTTCAACATTTTTGTTATTTGCTGTAGCAGCACCCCATTCTTCTGGTACCAAAATCTGTTTTAGTTTGCTAGGCTGCTGAAACCAGATATCAGAAAGTTTCAAACTACCACACCAACCTATTATTAACAACTTGCATTAAGGTAGTACATTTGTTATAATTCATGAAAGAACAGTTTTATAACTGCACTATTAACTACAGCCCATCGTTTACAGTAGGATCCATTGTACTGTACAGTTCTGTTGTAGGTTTTTTTATTTTCATGATGAAGTACTTTGCATAAAAGTTTTTAATTTTGAGGAAGCCCCACTTATTTTTTTTCTTTTGTTGCTCATACTTTCGGTATATAGTCTAAGAAATCATTGCCTAACACAAGGTCCTGAAGATGGTTCCCTATGTTTTCTTCTAGGAGTTTTAGTTATTAAATTTAGGCCTTTGATTATTTTGAAATAATTTTTGTATGCAGTGTGAGATATGGGGTCACCTTCATTTTTGTCATCGGTTCACACACAGTGTTCCTCATTGTTCTCAATTAAAATTAGGGTCATTAGTTTTCCAACTTTAGTATTAGGTTGAACCATATGAAATTGCTGAAATTTGATCATTTTTGACCTTCTAAAAAGGCAGTTTCATATGATTCAACTTAATATTTAACTATGTAAATTTCTGCTTTACATGTACATTACTTACAAAAAGGTCTTGAGCAGGTTTTTCTATCCATTTTGTTTTTATTTAAAGGTATATCTATAGACTATGGATGACTGTAATGATGATTATTGCATTTTATTTTTTTCCTTTTATGAATGGAGTGGTGCATAGCAGAATAATCATACTCCTGAGTCTGACACCCACTTAGTGCAATTTTCTTATATCATCTGATATTGATCTTCTCAATTCCAGTTTTTAGGATGGATCTGGTGTCACCACCACTGAAAGGAGAGGAACAGCCCAGAAAACTCCTCAGTCTGGAACCAGTGATATTAGAAGCATCTTTTGGATTGTTTAGTTAGTACAGTCTAAGCAACAACATTTATGATGGGAAATTAGGAGGGTGGGAAAGTTGTCTTATATCCATAAATAAAGTACAGTGTGATTATGCAAATACATGTTTGGCCAAAGAAGAAATTTAATGATAATATTGAAGGCTGATTTTTGGGCAGCTCATGAGGATCAGGTGGCAGTGACTCAAATGACAGAAAATTGGTAGAAATCATTTGCTATAAATATACAAAATGTCATCAAGGGAACTATGATGGGTCTTAGCGATAGGCTGGGAATTTTCTTGAAACAATGAAAATTTCTGGCCCAGACTTGGAAAGACGCTGCACATTATCATGTTTTCTGTGCACCTATTATGTGAGCACAGCTCTATATCATCTGCTGTGGTCTGTGTAACCCATGTGCTTATTATTACACTCTTTTACCCATGAAACTAACTTCGCACGAATAGATCTTTTTGGTTATGTAATGACATATGAATTAGACAATGGAAATGTAAGGTGACTGTCAGAGCTAAAACAGCTAGGCTAAGCTTGTGCCTTCAATTAGTTTGTCTGAGGAGGAGTTTGACTCCAGGAAAGCAGACTTTCCATTTAATAAACAGTTGTAGACTATGCAAATTACATTCTTAAATGTCACCAATGTCCAACAGTTGTAAATAAGAGTGATTTATCGTAGATTTCACAAGCCTGATATATTTAATCAATTGCACAATATGAGCAAACTCTTTGCAATTATTTTTGATGAGTTACAATTAATCGTGATATGTAATTTAAAATATTAATCCACATACTATGATGGCAAATACTTCCAGTTGATATATATCCACTTATTGTCTGTCATTTGATGCCTAAGGAAATATATTTCTTCATGTTTACTTTGATGCATATGTAATACACATTGATTTGAGGAAGTAAAAATCCAAATATTTCAGTAAATGTGATACTCATAGTTAACAAAACCAATTTCTGTTCCTCTAGGCAAAAATACTACCTTTACTTTTGCCTTTTCCAATTATTATTTAGATTTATAATATTAAAACCATGTTTTTATTATCTAACGATGCAATAGCATAGATATTTTGTGAATTCTGAAACCATACTGCCTGACTTCAAAATCTTGCTCCTATAGTTACCTGCTGATGAGTCCTTGAGAAACTATTTAGCTTCCCTGAAAATCAGTTTTATCTTCTGTAAAATGTAAATAATTATGGGGTTGTAATGAGGATTATGTAAGTTAATACATGAAATCTGTTTGAACAGTGCCTTTACTTACACCATTGGCAGGCATCAATAAATGTTAGCTATTATTATGACTCCCCACTCTTCCCAGTAAAATGTGTTTGAAAAGCTTAAGAATTATGCTTCAGAGTAAAGCAACTTAAAAACAATATTTTGTTGTTTTCAAATATAGCCAGAAAAACAATGAGTAAAGAGTTTTTGGATTAGAAAACCAAGAAGGGATGAAGGTTAGACACAAATCATATACAATTACTTTAAAAAATTTTTTTAAAATGCTGTGTCCATTCGCTGGGTGATCCTCTGTGTCTGTTTCCTGCCTTCTCTTCTCATCCTTCTCCATTCTTCACCGGGATTAGATTCTAGGGACCTACGATGTGGGAGAGAGGCACTTTGCCACCTGCACCACCTCAGTTCCTGGTTTCCAGCGCATCTTGTCTTGGCTCTCTCCTGTGTCTCTCCCCTGCTGTGTCATCATCTTGCTGCTTGGCTCGGTGGGGCCTAACTTGCCATGCACGCGTGTGCGCGGGCTGGTGGCTCGCCTGCATGCCTTCTATTTTTATTTTACCAGGAGGTCCCGGGGAGCGAAATCGGATCTCTCCATATGGCAGACGGACGCCCAACCACTTGAGCCACATCTGGCCCCTCATATACCATTACTTTTGGCACATCCAGAACATTAACACGAACTTAACATTTTGTATAATTTCACTAGTTACAGAGAGATTTTTTCAATATAATTTCCTAATTGTAAATCAATAAAGGGAATGTTTATCTTTTAAATCATGTATTGTGAGATATAAATTACTTTACTACACACTTACAACATAAAGAGAGTGATACCATCAAAGTACAACACTAAAATGACAATTGTTTCTGCATATTAATATTCTAATTACATTTCTCTAGAAGCCTAACTTTAGTCATTTGGAAAAGACATAGAAAGAAATCCACTGCATTTCCAGTTAGACCTTGGAATCACCTCTATCCTATTATTGGAATTAATGCATGTTCACATCTGCAAAGCTGCTGGCAATTTTATATAACTGAGAATCCAGAGAGAAACATTTTTTTCCTAAAAAAGAATAGTTAAGTGTAAGCCACTAGGGTTAAGATTTGGACTTTGCCTTTATAGGCATATTTATTTGTTTCCATTAAAAATCCCTTTGGAAGTGAATTCTAACTTTTCTTCACTGTAATACATAAAATTGCTCTCAAGAGTTTTTCAATTTTATGATTTTCAAATCATTGCAGTTATAAACCACAAAATTCTTGATTATTCCATTATCAAGAATAGAATTTGATGATGCTATTTTGAGAAAAATAAGAGAAGATGATTTACAAGAAATTAGATAATTCTGACACATATTTCACCTTAATTACTGTTATGCTGGTGATGGTACAATTCTGCATAATCAGATTAGACAAACTTCTCTTCCTTTCTCCACAGGGTTAAATACAACCAAGTTACCAAATAAGGATTGTTATTTATTGTACTTCTGAAACAAATTGTGAAAATATGTAGATGAACTCTTGATGTTTGGCATAGTTTTGGTTTGAAATATTTTTTTTTTGCAATGAACTTAATCAAATGAAGGATTTAAAAATTAAACATAATATTTGTTGAATATTTGCAATTGTTTATCATTTAAGATTATAGTGTTTGTTTAATCAAAATTAGGGAATTTTGTAGTTATTTTAAAATTTTAGTTCCTAATACTCTGTTAAACATTAGAGGGAAGCACTGTAGCATAGTTGTTAGGAGCAGGGAGTTTCTTTCAGCAGAATGACCAAGAATGAGACAGCCACACAAGAATCCAATCAATATTCATCCAGATAGTCTAAATATTCATAAGGTGTTTAAAAAGTTGAGAGAATGTAAGATTTTATCAAGTCCAAGTGGAAAAGGCATCTGTACAGCTTAACTTCCTACTAAGTACAAATATCTTAAGAGTTAGATGAAAAACATGCAAAATCCAATGAAGCAATTGTTTTGGGAAGGGGTTTAAGACTTTTGTGAGTAATGGGTGCAATTGGACCATGTTTTATAGCACATGACACCCATGATCCTCAAACTATTTTGCTTTTGGATTCTTCAATTTTGAAAATAAATACTAAACTTTTATCACTTGGGTATTTCAAAGTTGCCACCTAAAATATTTCTTCATAGAGTCAAATACTTGAAAAAGGTATAATTTTAGTTGTATTTTATTGACATTTTTATCTAAAACTGCCACTTCCACTGTTACCTGCCTTGTTGAAGCCATCATTATCTCCCACATGTGGCATTGTAATAGCTTTTTAACTTGTCTCCTTGCTTTTACCTTTTTCTATTTCCTACTGCATCCAGAATGATTCTTTTCATATATGAATCAGACTAGAATCTGTTCAAAACCCTTTAATAAGCATTTATTTTTTTTAACTCAAAGTAAAGCCAAAGTCTTTACAGAGGCTCAAAGGGCTTTCCATGATCTGGTCCTTGTTACCTCTCCAATTTTACCTGTGTTTACCCCACTCCTGGCTCCCCCCCATCCCACCCATCCCACCCATCTTGTCATACTGGCCTCAAGGGGGTTCCTTGAACATGCAGGCCTGCTCCTTCCTCATCTCAGGGCCTTTGGTTAAGTAAAGACATGTGAGACAGGGCCTTTGCAGTGCCTGTTTTTTTTTCTGCCCAGAAGTTTCTTCTCTCAAATATCTGCTAATTCAAATGTCAGCTTCTCAGTGAGCCCTAGCCTGACTTCATTAATTAAAATGGCAACCAGTCCCCCTCATCTTATCTACCTTCTCTCCAGAACCCATCATCACCTAATATAGAGACTTGAAACCAACATCCATTTAAAGAACTGCATCAGCACGCTATTCACTGAGTCAGAAATTTTATATTAATTCTTTTATGCCTTGATTTTGTATTTCCATTTCACTTCTCCAGCAGCATTTTCATTTAGTGCAATTTATTTTATGCTTGGAAGGTTTTATAATTAACTCTATGATATTTCTCTGCAACAAAATAGAAATTTAAGCGTGTCAATTCTAGGTACCAGGAGGTTCCAAACATTAAACATTTCTTCTGAATTAAAATATTGTTACAATTTTAATGGTAAACATTTAATAAGAGACATAATAATTATAAATTTTATAATTATACTGAAAAAATAAATTTTCTGAAAATATATTTCTTAATTAGATGGATGAGGCTGTTTATTTTTAATTAAGGTATGTATTCATGGATGAATTTTACTTCTTACTAAAATAAGACAGGAATTATAGCTGTAAGCTCTAAGGAACCTTATTCACATAAATATGTAAATGGGAATGGAAGGAGTTCTGTCACAGCAATGTTCCTCAGAATTTTGAATCAGTGACCTATCATCAAAATTCTATTTTTAAAAATCTACTAACTAGCAGCTCAGTTAGGCCCTCCTAAAATTTATTGGAAGCAAAGAATTAGAAATCCATCCATTTGCAAAATAATTTCTTGCTTGGTCATTAGCATGATTCACTTTTTAAAATTTGGGGAATATAAATATGTTTCTCTGAGATGGACAGATGACTTTTTTGTTGGTTTGCTTAAACAATGGGAATTTATTTGTGCATGGGTTGAGGATGGGAAAAGTTCAAATCAAGACATCAAGGCAATGCTTTCTTCCTGAAGACAGCCTTCTGGGACTGTCTCCGGGCAATCCTTGGTTCCTCTGTCACATGGCAATGCACATGGTGGTGTCTTCTGGTCTCTTACTCTTCTTCCAGGTTCCATTCCAGCTTCTTGCTTCTGTGGCTTTCTCTCTATATATCTGATTTGATTCTCTTATAAAGGACCCCAGGAATAGGATTAAGACTCATCCTGATTGAGGTGGGTCACACCTTAACTGAAGTAACCTCATCAAAAGGTCCTACTTACAATGGGTTCTCACCCAAAGGAATGGATTAGATTTAAGAACATGTTTTACTGGGGTATATACAGCTTTAAACCACTATGATGAGGCTTTGCTAAATAACACGATGCCTTCTGTCATTCTGCACCCTCTGAAAACCTCACCTGATGAGGCAGAGTGGGCAGAGGAAACAGGAAAATAGTTTACCAGGTAGAAAACTGTATTCCTAATTGGTTGTGCTATGCAATCCATCTCCTTCCAGAAGCAATGCTTATAAACAAGTTATGGTATTTTGAAATTTGTAAAATCATGAGTTATTTAGTAACAAATATGAGTAACTCTCATTACAGAAATATCTTGGATCAGCCTGCCAAGTGCTTTTCCTTTCTCAGGTATTTATTGAATAAAAAAGATCCTAGGCATGTTAAGCTATTTCTTTAAGCTCCTTCTTGAATAATAGTTTGAGTTGATTTTCCTTCCTTTGAATAATATCTTTCTATCTCCTGCTACCCCTAAGAGTTCCATAAATATATTACATTTAAAATTTTATGTCCATCGATATTTTATTTGGTAGATTATGATGACAAATTCTAGTTATATGTTTGTAGGAGTGGCAGAAAATAGTGATGGAAGGTGATATAATAAATAGTTTAATAAGGGATGCATTTGCTTCTTATTGGTCTTGGTGAAAATATTATTTAATTTATTAAAATTCTCTAAATTTGTCAAGGTTTTTAAGATAAGAATCAGACAACCTTTAAGATATAATTTTTAAAAAAGATTTATTTTATTTTATTTATTTCTCCCCATCCCCTTGTTTTTCACTTGCTGTGTCTGTTCATCTTCCTTGTTTCTTTAGGAGGCACTGGGAGCCAAACTCGGGACCTCTGATGTGGGAGGGAGGTACCTAATCACTTGAGTCACCTCCGCTCTCTGCTTTTGTTGTGTCTCTGATTATGTTTTTCCTCCCTGCGTCTCTTGTTACATCATCTTGTGTCAGCTCACTGCGCCTGCCCGTTGTATCAGCTCGCTGTCTTCTTTAGGAGGCACTAGGAACCTCTGCTCCCTGCTTTGTTGTGTCTCTCATGTTTTCTCTTCTTGTGTCTCTTGTTGTGTCAGCTTGACGCATCTGCTCTTCGTGCCAGCTCACTGTCTTCTTTGGGAGGCACCAGGATCCGAACCAGCGACCTCCCATGTGGTAGGCAGGAGCCCAGTTGCCTGAGCCACATCTGCTTCCCAAGATACAATTTTGATATGTATTCATTGAGTTCTTAGTATGTTCTTCACACATGATTATCATCTCCTTGAGCCAATGATCTGGTTAAGGAGACAAGATTTATAAATAGAAAACAACAAATATACAATATCATGTAAAATGTGCTAACTTATGAGGCATAGGCTAAAAGAACTATGCAAGTGAATTAGCCTGGTTAGAAACAACTTTTTAGATTCAAGGCTGGGATGAGAATCTGATGTATCAAGGTGTGCAGCAGATAGTGGTATGTAAATATGACAAGCTCTCCCCTGCCAAGGGGTGTTATGATGTTGAGAGCATGGTTTTGGCGTTCAGCAGACCTGAGTCCTGATCCAGACTCTGATACCTGCTAGCCATGTAACCTGGGGCAAATTACATAACCTCATCTATGAAATAACAGCTATGAATAGTACCAACCGTGATTTTTATAAATAAATAAACATGCCAGCATCTTTGTATTTAGTTTTACAGCTTACCACCTACCCAAGAGAGAATTTTTAGCCCCTTGTGGGGTGTTTTCCTGAGAGCCCTCTGAAACTGGGAAAATGCAGACATTTTCCTTTTGAAATTTATGATTATATGTTTGAGTGTTGAGAGTGTGCAGCAGCGAATATGATTTGATAGGTTTGGTGAAGAAGCTTGAAAATCAGGGAGAGTTGTTAAGACTTTATGTGAAAAGCAACAGGAGACCACTGTTAGGTCTTTTTTTCCCTTTACTTTTAAAGAAGATTTAGATTATATAAATGTTATATCAAAAATATTACATAAATGTTACATCAGTTCCCTTATACCCCCCCTTCCCCCTCCCACACTTTCCTCCATTAACAACATCTTTTATTAGTGTGGTACAATTGTTACAATTGATGAACATATATTGAAGCATTGCTGCTAACTATGGACTACAGTTTATATTATGGTTTACTTTGCTCTGCACAGTTTTATAGGTTTTGACAAAATATGTAATGGCCTGTATCCATCATTGCAATATCATGCAGAACAATTCCAATGTCCCCAAAATGTCCCATGTTACAATTATTTTCCCTCTCCCTCCCCTCAGAACCTCTGGTGATTACTGTCTTTATATCTGTGTTATAAGTTCTTCCATTACTAGAATAATAATAAGTCTACTTTGGTCCATAGTTGCATTCCTCCCCCGCCCTCCCCCCCATGTTTGTTCATTCCTCAGTCTTGAGGATTTTGGGATGGTGATGCCCATTCTGCTTCTGATTGAGGGGGTCACTGTCAGGTCTTAAGCAGGTGAGTGTCAAGATAAAAATGTTGGAAAGTGAAGAAGGTGGAGGCATGGAATGGACAAATGAGTTTTAATTATAAGCATTACACTTTCACTTGGAGGCATTTTGTTTATTGAGCTAAAATTAGGCATAATCAGAGTGAAAACAATCACCGAAATTAGTATTTTCCCCACTGGTTCTGAATAAAGATTTACATATCCCAACCAATTTGAATTTCTAGGTATCTCGAAGTGCCTTAAAACGTGACAGATGGACAGAAAGATCGACAGTTGAGAATGGTTATCAATAGTTGGATTGGTAATTTCCCTTTTGGGTTTAAATTCATTTATACTTATTCATTTGACAGATTAGAGCAGATTATCAATATCTGAAAAAGAGAAATTAATCCTAATTAAATGGTGATGGTTTTCCAGAGTTCAGGATGATACATCATTGAAATCATTTGTTTTTCTAATGTTTTATTGAGAAAGCAAAAAAGTTGAAGAAATTGTATGGAGAACCCCTCATTTACTTCCACTTAGATTCTATTATTTTGTGTTTTACTGTTTTTGCTTTATCACAATCTATCTAACTACTTAACATTATGGGAATTTTTAAAAAGTCACCCGGATATAAGTAGGTGTTCTCAATTTAAAAGCATTGCTTAATCTCCTTTGTGGAAATTAGCAAAAATGAAAATTATTTTCATTCCCATCACCTATTTCTATAATGTATCTGAACTCAGACCATCCCAAAACAGACTCTAAATATCCTGTTTTTAATGCCTAGCTTTGCCTTTTCCCTTTACATAAATATATGCAATAGAGAGACTTCTAAGAAGTCTTACTGAAGGTTTATGGAACATTGGTTAAAGGAGGTTTCACTAAGAGAAATCCTTTGAATTTTCCTTTTGTTTGGCTTCTTCCATATTTAGACAACCCGTAACAATGTCAGATTTAGAATGAAAAAAAAAAGAGGTAAGCCTTTCTTTTGTAAAGTAAAAGGCTTATTAGAAAAGGTGAACTACTATGATTAATTGTCAACAAATACATTCTTGGGCAGATCAGTTTTAGGAAAGCATATATGTGGAAGTAGAATATTTAGAAATTGATTCCCTTAAATAATTCCCATGTGCACCTTGGAAGACTCTCCTTTACACTAGTTTGAAGACCTTTGACATGCGATTTTGGCACAAAATGGGACCAGATGCTATAAAATGGTCAGTGAGAAGAACTTCTCTGGATGACCACAACTCGAAATTTCAGGTCCTAGCCAAAGTCTTTTCATAAGTAACTACTTTACCTAGCGGGTCCGCATCATTTACTGGGAAGATTTAGGATTAAAAATAAAAAGATTACAGAGAACGAAGACCATATTTTTAATATATTTTTTAATGCTGAGAAGGGGTGTGTACCTATTTGGTATTTTTTGTATTTATAATATTTAAGAAAGTTACTTTTATTAGACTAGAAACCTTGAAAGTTTAATTTAAAATTTGAAATTGAGTAATTGATACAGAATAATACCTTGAAAATGCACTAAATTAACATATATTAGAAAATTTATGAGAAGTTAAATGTCATCATGCTTTTAAATTTAATCTATTTGGTTTGCAAGAGTCATGTAAGACCTTAGGAAAGTCTTGTTTCAGGCATTTAAATAATTGAGAAAAATCAAATTTATTAAAGATATAAAATTTGTTTGAAGGTGTTTAGCTTATCAAAGGGACCAAACTTTTTCAAGTTACTTTAAAAATGCTTATTAACATTTGATTTATAAGTGTAACAAGATTTATAAATGAAAATTTAGAAATCTAAGGGTGAACTAGATTTTTAATTTTAACTTTAGTATATAGAACTTTGGTTTTAAAAATAAAAGCAAATCTTTTAGCAACAAAAGCCTCCATCAAAAGACACATGCATTCTTAAACCTTACACTTAAAGCACAAGCAACAAAAGAAAAAATAATAAATGGGACCTCCTCAAAATTTAACACTTTTGTACTTCAAAGGACTTTGTCAAAAGGGTGAAAAGGCAGCCATCTCAATGGGAGAAAATATTTGGCAATCATATATATGATAAGGGTTTAATATCCATGAGATATAAGGAAATCATACAACTCAACAATAAAAAGACAACTATCTTAAAAAATGTGTAAAAGACTTGAAAAGACAACTGTCCAAAGAAGAAATACAAATGGTGAAGAAACACATGGAAAAATGTTCAACATCAGTAGTGATTAGGGAAATGCAAATCAAAACTACAATGAGATATCATTTCACAAGTATTAGACTGGCCACTATTAAAAAGTTGGAAAACTTTAGATGTTGGAGAGGATGTTGGAGAGGATATGGAGAGATAGGAACACTTATTTACTGTTGGTGGGAATGTAGAATGGTACAGACACTGTGGAGGAGTGTTTGACAGTTCCTAAGGAAGTTGAATATAGACTTGCCACGGTACCTGGCAATACCATTGCTATTTATATAACCAGAAGAACTGAGGGCAGTGACACGATTAGACATCTGCACACCGATGTTCATAGCAGTGTTATTCATGATAGCCAAGAGTTGGAAACCACCCAGGTGTCCATCAGCTGATGAATGGATAAACAAATTGTGGTGTATACACACCGTGGAATATTATGCAGCGGTAAGAAGAAATGAAGTCGTGAAACATATGACAACATGGATGAACTTGGAGGACATTTTGTTGAGTGAAGCAAGCCAGACACAAAAGGACAAATACCATATGATTGCCCTATTATGAACTAAATATATTATGGACAATATAAATATATTATGTGAAATATGAATATGGGTAAAATTACATATATGACTGTTTTTCTTTGAAACTGAACAAATATAGGTTAATATTACAAAATATTAATGTTAGACAAAAATTATACTAAGTGAAGACACAGACCCAGTACTACATATTATATGATTCCATTTATATAAAAAATAAATATATATCAACTTATAAAGATGAAATTAGATTAGTGATTATGTAGGGCTGAGGAAGGAATGTTAAGGGATGTGGAGTCTTTCTTTTTGGAGTAATGAAATTGTTTTAAAATTTTTGAGGTGATAAATATACAATACTAAAAGCCATTGATTATACACTTTGGATAGATCATATGGTATGTGACTATATCTCAATAAAACTGCTTAATAAACAAATAAATAATTGTGTAAGAATAGCCAGAAATAGCAGCTATGTACAGCAGGGGAAACAGAGAGAGATTGAGAGGTGAGGGATTTTCTTGTTTGTCTGTTGTATTAGTCAGCCGAAAGGAGTTCTGATGCAAAGTACTAGAAATCTGTTGGCTTTTATAAAGGGTATTTATTTGGGGTAGAAGCTTACAGTTATAAGGCCCTAAAGAGTCCCATCTCAAGGTACCATAAGAGGTACTTTCTCACCAAAATCTGTTGCCACGTGTTGAAGCAAGATGGAGGGTGATGTCTGCAAGGGTTCAGCCTTCCTCTTTCCTCTTAAGGCTCCATGGCCCAGCTTCTGTGTATCTCAGCTATAGGTTGGCATAGGGCTCTGCTGCTTTGCTCTCTTCAGCTGCAAGCTATCAGGAGAATGGCTTATCTCTCTTCCCAGGCCACGGGATCAAAGCTGACAAAATTCTCTCCTCTGGCATCTATGTATGGAGCTCTCTCTATTCCCATGTATCTTTTCCTGTGTTCTCCTTGAGTGAGTGCCCGTTTATATAGCTCACCAAGGGGCCGGGAACTCAGCCCTGCATGCCCTAATGATGTCGTTGAATCAAATCCCTAATCTTAACATTATCAAGTAAACATAAAACCTTTGAATTTAATACAATCAAAAGGTATTACTCCCAGAGAAACAGACCAGTTTACAAACATAATATCTCTTTTTGGAATTCATAAATAATATCAAACTGCCACATCTGTTTTTTATTATTATTATTATTGAAATAATGAAAATGCTCTAATAATGATTGAAGTGATGAATGCACAACTATGTGATTATACCAAATACCATTGATTGTACACTTTGAATGAATTGTAAGCTTTATTAATATGTATCAATAAAATTGATTTGTTTAAAAAAAAGACACACGTGTGTTCACACATGTGCACATGTACACACACACACCAAAACTCATGTGAACACTTTGAAGTCAGATAGGCTTGGGTTTGAATGCTGTTTATCAGTCTTCAAGTATGGGGCAAGCTAATATTTAATCTATTGTAAAATCTCAGCTTCATCTATAATAAGATGGAGATAATATCTACCTATTACAATTGTTCAAGAACTAATAAAATAATGCGTAACAAACACTTAGCTTAGTATTTTGTACATAGTAAGTTTGGTGGTTTGAAGCTGTATGATCTTAAAATAATCCATTCCTGTGAATGTGGACCCATTGTAAATAGGGAACTTTGATGAGGTTACTTCAGTTAAGGTGTGCCTCACCTCATTCAGGATGGGTCATAATCCCCCTACTGTAATCCTTTATAAGTGGGATGAATACAGAGAAAGAGAGAAAGTTCCTGGAGCAAGACACTTGAAAGCAATAACACCTGAGAGAATAGAAGGTGACCAGCAGACACTGTCGTGTGCCTTGCCATGTGGCTGTGGACCCAAGGATCTCCAGGAGCCAGTCTTTGGGAAGAAAGCATCACCTGATAATGCCTTAATTTGGACATTTTTCTCAGCCTTAAAACTGTAAGCCAATAAATTCCCGTTGTTCAAAGCCAACCTATTTCATGGTATCTGCTTTAAGCAGCCTAGGAAACTAAAAACCAGTAGGCATAAAATTATATTTATTTAAAATGATCGAGTTAATGAAATTTTATCAATGACATTATCATAATTTGTATATACTTGGCTAATTGCCATTTTTAGCATTACTAACTTTTTTCTTTTTCTATTTCATTTTATTATGTTAATTAAACTATTTAGTGTTTATGGACTTATGTTTGAGAATATTTTGGAGTTGGTAGACGAATGTTTCCCTTAAGGTAATTATAACCTAACTACTTCATAAATGTACATTTTCAGCATTTGTTCCACCAACTGTGTTAGAGATTGGAGTCTCTCAGGGTGGGTGCATAAAATTATCCAAGGGAGGGCCAACTGGAAACCAGCTCTTCAATTATATTTCTTCAAAGGTGGCTTCATAGAAAAGGCTTTTAAGATGAATTGTACAGGATAAGAAATGACAAAAACTAGTAGCTCTGGCTGAAAATAAACTACTCTAAATATAGAGAAAATCTTGGGAAATGCTGTATTTGGTGATAGTGGTAGTGGTAGTGGTGGTAGTGGTTGTAATGGGGAGTGGGGAGTTTTGAATCCAATTTTGCTCTTAATCTTTAGATTGAGGTGAAAAAGATGATTATAAAAGAAATATGGTAAATTATAAAGGTACGTTTCAGTGGGAAGTAAGGTAAAAGTTACACTAGTTTAAAAAGTGTGCCCTAAACAGTAATTAGAAATATGGGAGAGCTACAAAAAGTAATTGTATCGTGTTGGTTAAGGAAGGACAAGGGCAGCATGTGATAAAGGGATGTGGATATTTTGGATGGGCACTGGTGCCCTTGTATATTTATTAAACTTTTTTTTTTTTAACCTTGATTGATAAATGTTATAATGCAGTTTCAACATTAATAAAAAAACTATATAAAATGCTCTAGGTATGTTAGTTGTTCATATTATGAACCAATGATTCTTAAAAGCAAAATCTTTCCAAACGTTCGTGAAAACAAATCATTGCTTCTCTGCTTGGGTATGGAATCCTAGAATTATTATTAGAAGACCACTAAATGAAATTTTCTTCCCATTTTGCATCAATGCACAAAAGAATTATGTTTTCTTGATCTCAGATATGAAACCTTATCTAATGTTGAGAGAACTTAATCTTCCTTTGCAACTTGTTTGCATATTTAGCAGTGTGATTCCTGTCAACACCTTCTTGTTTATATCCCAGCTAAATCTCTTTTGTAGTAGCTTAGGCTCATAGCTTCTTATTT